>JASCZW010009455.1:0-80568 GCA_034211315.2 Aedes japonicus | reverse complement strand
GTTTTAATTTGTTGTATAAAATCATCCGGCCGGTCTAAGTGACAACTGTACGTTGAGACAACTTGCAGATCACGGCGTAGTGTCTGTCATTGGACCCAATGGGTCGATCTGCAAGGATCCTTACAGGATACCTTAGACAATTTGTCTACTCTTGCTCTAGAGCTAGGTATCGAACTCTCTACGGAGAAATCTGAGATGTTAGTTTTTCCTAGGAAGCATAACCCAGCACAACCGAAGCTTCAAATTTGGGGTAAGCCGATAACTCATTCTATGTCATTTAATTATCTTGGGGTCTGGTTCGATTCAAAATGCACCCGGAGATCCCCCGTTGAGTATCTGACGCGAAAATGTCAGCAAAGGATCAACTTTCTTCGGACAATTGCCAAAACCTGGTAGGGCGCATACGCAAGATCTTCTAACGTTGTACCGGACAACGATTTTGGCAGTTATGGAATACGGTAGTTTTTGTTTTCAGTCAGCGGCTTGGTCGCACATAATTCAAATTGAACAGTATCGGTGTCATTGTATCGCGCTAGGTTGCATGTACTCAACTCATACCATGGGTTTTGAAGTGCCGGTTCACCTTTTTGCCACTCTCTGATCGATTTTCAGAATAATCTCTCCGACTCCTCACCAGGTGTGAAGTTATGAACCCCCAGGTAATCGGAAACTTTGAGAAGCTTCTCGAGTTGAATCCTCAAACTCGCTTCATGACTTTGTACCATTTGTACATAGCACAGGATTTCAGCCCTTCGCCGAATATTCCCAATCGTGTTTGCTTCTCCGACTTCGATAATTCAGTTCATAACGATTTATCTACGAAGCAGGAGCTTCAAGGAATCCCAGAGCATCATCGTCCTATGATTGCTCCTGTGATATTTGCTGCAAAGTTTGGCCAAGTTGATTCCACTAAATCGTTCTTCACTGACGAATCTTTGATAGAGGCGTCAGCAGGCTTTGGAATATTTAATAAAATTTATTGCGCCAATCGTAAACTTCAAGCTCCTTGTTCCGTGTATGTCGCTGAATTAGCGGCAATACACTTCAAGCTAGAAATTGTTGCCTCTCTAACACCGGATCAATGTTTTATATTCACGGATAGTCTCAGTTCTATAGAGGTTCATTGAGGCAGAAAAAGCACTCCTCGTATTTTCTCATGAAAATACAGGAGCTTCTATGTGCTTTGTCTTCGCGTTATTTTATCATCACCTTTGTATCGGTCCCATCTCATTGTTCAATTTTGGGCAATGAAAGAGCGGACTCGTTTACAAAGGTGGACGCTATGGAAGGCGATATTTACAATCGACAAATCACCTTTAATGATTTTTTTTACCTAATTTTAGTCAACAGTCACTCGTCGACTGGCCGTATAAATGGAGTAAAGGAGATTTTGAGCGATGGCAGCATTCTTTCATCCCAAATGTGTCGAAGAAATCTGGGTTTGGGGGATGGATGTGGGTCGAGACTTCAAACGTGTGATGTCTCACTTCATGTCCAATCATTATTCTTTGAACGCTCATTTATACCGAGTTGGGCTGAGCGACAACAATCTCTGTGTATGTGGACAAGATTATCAAAACCCAGATCACATTATTTGGTCTTGTGCTGAGCATCGTGGAGTTAGATCGGAGCTTTATGATTCCCTTCGGGCTCAAGGTAGACTATCCAAAGTGTCAATTCGAGATATTTTGGCTGTACGTGATTTGGAGTACATGAAACCCATTTATGTGTTTTTAACTAACATTAGCCTTAGATTGTAGTTAGTTTAACCTGTATGTTTAGTATAAGTGGTTTTTTTTTTTCTAAAAAATGTTCAATTGAAAAAAAACCATAAGTTGTTTAGTTATAAGTTCTTAGACAATTCAGAATTTAAAAGAGATGTGTTATGTAAACCATACTTTAAATTCCCGCCCATCTTCCCATCCGTTAAATTGTTATTTCTATCAACCTCGAGACAGCCGCGAGTAATTGGTTCCATCCGATCTGAGCTGATAAACCAGAGTCGAAACGGAGAAGATCACGTCCTTGAAGGCACCAGAAGTTCATAATTCAGAAAACGTCCCAGAAATTCAAGAAACTTCTAAACATTTTTGAAGCATTGTAGCAAGGGAGCTTGAAGATCTGGGATCTTCCCAGAATCACGAGGAACTTTTAATAGTTCAGGGATCATCCCAGAAGCTCAGGGTACTGAAGTTTTAAGAAGAACTTGAAATTCTTGCTGCTCGATAATTGTTGGTACCGAGCCAAAACCAGAATCAACAAATCAACTACACCAACTACATCAACACCAACTTATTAAAAATAAATTGCAAATCGACGCACTTTCCAGATTTTTTTAAATTTTTCGTAAATTATTTAAATATTTATGATATTCTGCTTTTAATCATGAAAGATGTACCAACTAGAAGTCCAAATAACTTCTGGAAAGCTAAATCTGTTTCTCAAAGTTACGGTTATTTCAATTCAACTTCTGTTATTTCAGCAAACTTTTTGGGAGTTAAAACAAGTTTCCAGAAACGATGATAATTTTTCGGTAATTGTATGGACATCTCTGATGTTCCGTCACTTCTCTTTTTTTTTTAAAAAAAAAGCGAGCAAATTTCATGATTCTCTTGAAACTTCCAAAATGTTTTTTACGCTTCCGAGAAGCTTTATAAACTTCGGTCAAGTTCATAGTAATTCAGAAAATAACTTTTAAAGAGTTGGTTCAGTTTCTAGATGCTTATATAAACAATGATCAATTCACGTAACTGCCGAGAAGTGCTAGGATTGTCTGAAAGGTGTAGAATGTGCAATCGAATAATATAATATTTAATAACGATTTCTGGAAAAATCAAATATTCTTGAATCTATCTTCAAGGTTGCTTCTAGAAAGCTTGTCAAAACTGCCATAGTGAAATGTATCATCTTTCACAGAAGATAAGCCTGAATATTCAGATCATCAGTAAATCTGCACAAAATTTCTATACCAAAGGCTCTCAAAAATATATCTGTATGAGCTATTTTCGTGTGCCAATCATGATCAATCCATCAATAAACCGTTTGTTCTTTTTAAAAACGTCATTATTTTTCATTTCCGAGTAATCGAAATACTATTCGGAATCGGAATTTGCCACCAAATTCTCGTAAAATCCACAACAGTCACAAATCCGGGAGCTTCCTCATTTCGAACTAGACAGCGTTTTCGGAAAATGCAGTGGCTGTAAAAAACTAAGAGAACCATTATTTATTCAGGAGTGAAACAAAAAGCAATTCGCTAGCACCGCGTGCAACTTGAGGTAATTATCAGCATCCGAGGCGAGCAACACCACTTTCTGTCCGGCACCGGGCATCACACGCACCAAACACAGCCACATTTTGATTCAAAAGCTGAAAATTTACTCATTAGTTGGTATTACTACAAAGCCAATAGTGTTTTGAAGCGGTATTTTTCCTGTTCCAAATTGCTCCAAGAAGAGATCAAAACATAACAGATTTTAAATGTTGCAAAATAGATCCGGCATAAAACAAAATTTCAACACCGGTGCAGCGATGTTTTTGCGTTTTGTCTAAAAATATAAATCCCATCCACAATTTGGACCACCGTTGGAGATGCCCTAAGTCTGTTTACCTAACTTTTCGTAACTGAGGGCTGTTCATTGTATAAAGAGGACAGTTTTGTAAAGCGCTAAAATACACTCAATTTTGATGGAATTTACTCCATCGTGTATGTCAATAAACTGACAAGCGACTGTCATTTTTTATCTGAAACAAAACAGTTTGCGTTTAGCAAAGTTGAGTGGATTGATAAGGACACTTCAATTTTGTATAATCAAAAGTACTACGAGGGATAGTCTTGTAGCCATATGGATCAAATTGTGAAAAAATCGAAGAATGGTCGAGAGGAGTGTCGTGACCTGACCGAGGATTTCAGCCTCGACTATGTTGCTTCACTGTTGATGCTGCTACTTTTGATCCGTTGCTGGCAAAGTTCGTTAAAGGAATGAACTGAATCAGCACACCAAGCTGGTATTTATAATTAACAGCCTCTCATGTCAATGCGTTGCGTTGGTTTTGTTTGTTTTTATGAAGTGATGAGATTTTTTAAAATTGAAAATGCTGGGTAAATTGAAAATGCTGCTCATTCAGGACTCCCAATCACATTAACATGCACCGGATCAGGCTTACGAAACTGAAACCTCTATTCAAAATAGGAAACGCCCGGAAAAAACGAATGTTCCTACTTGTCAAATGGCCTCCTGAAGTTTCCCCCAGGAAATCTAATGTATTTGGAAAACACAGAGCGGCAGTTACAGAGCATCAGCTAAGGAACTGGTTCCAGGAAGTGCTTAAGCAATATCAACGAAATGTTTTTTGAATCGATCTAAAGTGAGCCCTTTCGCAGGGCCTAAGCATGTAACAAAGTAGTCAAGTGGGTTGAGATTCGCTGAAGGTTCAGGCCGTTCTTCGCTTGTGATGAAGTCGGGGAAATTTTTCGCGGACCACGCTTGTGTCTTTTTTGCCTAGTAAGCTGCAGTTGAGTCCTGTTGAAACAATATGGTGTATTCCCATACAGCGTTGAAGCATGAAGAAGCAGATGAAGAGAAGAGGAAGTTTTCCTTTTCGTGGAACCACGCCCTATACCATGATTTTCGATACATTCTGATAGCGTTCAACAGCTAGTTTATCTCTTGATATAGTAACAAAACTTTTGCCATACACAGGATCATTTTGTTGTTTATGACTGTCCTGAAGGAGCTTTTCATTCGAAAATAAAGTCTCGCAGTCGACGTGCCGAACCAAAAGATTTCTGCCTTTTTGGACCCTGGTTTGCTGTTGACGCTCCGTCAACCTTTGAACCCGTTGTTTCTTGTACGACTTGCATTCCAGATCATGTCTGAGGAGCCTGTTCATTGAAGCAGGGGACATTTGAAATTGTTTGCTAATTTTCAGATTTGCTCCCGCATGGCTTCCATGGTAGCTGATAAATATAAACAAATGGAATCGGTTATTTCTCTTCAGCGATAAGCTGTCAAAAGAATGCACTGAAAACGGATATAATCAATTCCGCAGTTAAAATTACCCAGCTGAAATCAACCAAGACTGAAAAAAATGTGACACCTATTGTGAGACACACTGTACGTGTTAGTATATCGATATCTTCGGTGAAGCAAAAAGTTGGACGGACTTTCTGAGATTTGTACCACTCGTATCCACAGCTTTCCAAAATAATATTAAACAGCAAACAAGAAAACCCAGCACCTTGCCGTAGTCTTAGAGATTCGAGGACAAATGTTATACGGCTTGACCAATCGAGTCAGTTTATCTGAAAATACATATTCAAGCTATGTATTCAGTCACATCATGTCTCATATATTGTATATTTTCGATTTAAGTAGTTATTTCAATTGCTCCAAATAGCTGCAATGTGTAAAATTAAATAGAAAACTTCACGCAAGGCCATTTCCATCATATTTAAATTGCCTTCAAAGGTTTGCTAAACTGTTACTGTCGAATTATTCCTATGAGCCTAACCCCTCACAGGTCATGCTTATCCGTTAAAAGCTCCATTAGAACGCCCTGGGCGATTCTCATCACATTACAACCTAATTCAAAATCAAATCACCACTCAGTGGGACCATTTTAGAAAACTGCCTCCCATATTAACGAAATTACATATTCCCATGCTAGTGAGAGTCGAATTGAATCGGTGCTGGCCAACATGCAAAGTAGGAAAAAAAAGAAAAATCAGAGCAAAAAACGATTTACATTTGTATCGAATAAATTTACGCCTTCACGGATTCGGTGCACCCCCAAGAGTACCATTAATCTTTCCAGTTTGCTCCAAACGTTAGCTTGTTTTTTCGCCTACTCACTCTGGTTGGTTTTTTTTTTCGTTCGAATATACATTTATAAAAAAAAAGAAACATTTGTTCGTTGGTTTACTTTTCCAGCGATTTTTTCTTCATCGGAGAGAGAAAAAAAAAAACCTAAGCAAGCGAGCCCCCTCTCGAACACGTCCAACATCCTCACGATAAATATTCCTGTTCGCTCTCTT
Source organism: Aedes japonicus (assembly GCA_034211315.2). Classification (NCBI taxonomy): domain Eukaryota; kingdom Metazoa; phylum Arthropoda; class Insecta; order Diptera; family Culicidae; genus Aedes; species Aedes japonicus. The sequence goes on along the minus strand of JASCZW010009455.1, from coordinate 74,531 downwards.
CCCAATCGCCCTTACTTTGTGAACCGTTTTCAAAATACACACTTTATCAACATTATCACGGCAACGACCACCGGTGAAGCTCCTCTAGGAAAGAAATATATTCACTTCCAGCTCCGCGCGGGATCCGGAAAATTTACGTTCTTTCGAACCCGAACCCGAAACCGTCCCCGGCCGAGGTGGTTATCGCAATTTACCGCCGTCGTCTTGTGACTTGTCGTGTCTCTTCAGGGATCTGGCTGACTGATTGGACGGATCCGATTCGGTTGATACTGCAGTGTGCGACCATTACTGTCGACAGGAAAGAACTTCTTAGAATATCTCATTAGAAAAAAGGCTATTTAGAGTGCCTGGGGAGGCTTTGAAGTGGGTACACGCTAATGATTTGTGACTGGTGGTTTGAGTCTCGTGGGGTTGATCGATGAGATAAGGGTGTATTTTTCGTGGGAAGCTAAGGGTGAGCAGAGAATTATGAACGGCGAACGTAAATACATTAATTTCAGTTAAAAATGGCTCTCATGAATATTTCAGTTCAAGAATTTCAACATAACAACCTCCAACTTCCTCCCGAAGAAGAAATTACCGAGGCGTCACGCTTGGCTTTCCATCTCGCAAGCATAAACAACTATAATGATACCTGCAGCGCATCCGAATCGATTGCAGAGCTAACATATTGTTAGTGCAACACCGGCGAAAACTTTTTCCGACAACTTAAACTTTTCCCCGGCAGCCGACAAGTCATCTTACCTTTTTCGTACTGCCAATCCTACCTGATGCAGTTCTCGAAGAAAGTCAAAACTTTTCTCATCTTTCATTGCAAGTTCCACTCCGGACTCAGCACTCTGTCACCAACTCGCCAGCCAGCCATTGCTTTCCGATTTACTTTAGATTCTCCATTGTCATGCCGTGCCAAGCCATGATGCGACTTCACTGCAGCAGCAGCAGCAACTCCAAAGTTTGCGTTTTGGCTTCTCGTCTCTAATTACTTTTGCCACCATCGGAAGAGCGGGGCTCGGTCTTCGTCGTTTCGCGATCGTGGTCTTATTGCATTTTTGATTCGATTTCCAACGGGGAACTTAAAGAGTGCTCCGTCAATCCCAACTGATTAGAGCCGAAATGGCAGACTTGCGGTAGTTAGATCTGTGCGCCGCCGCCACTATTTTTGCCCGCCCTGCCGGGCAATTCGGGGCGCGCCGATAAAAATTTTCACCATATATCCCTTCAGTTAAGTTTATTAGCCCTTGAGAAACCTGCCTTTATTACTGATGACAAATTAAGGTCTGTATCCGCAATTATCCAGACACCTCAAAACATGAATAAAACATAAATTTCGCATTATGTTTCCGTCGAAGTTGTTTATTTCAGATTCATGGGATGTGTTTTAACAATTCGTGAAGACAAAACATAGTTATTCGGTATTTGTATAACATTTTCGAACTTTGCCCTTAACTCCGTCCATTAGGATTTGTACAGACTCTTCAGAAATCGTAAAAGCCGCCTTGTCCAAATTTTATGGCAGTGTTTGATGTCTTTGATTCCTTGCTTTTTTTCAAAAAGCTTCTGCTTCACCAGAGCCCAATATCTCTCGATTGGTCGTAGCTCTGGGCAATTTGGCGGGTTTGAGGTGTTTGGTAAAATGTTTACTTGATTTGCTTGATACCACTCCATCACAGTTTTAGCATAGTGGCATGATGTCAAATCGGGCCAGGAACTGTTTTTACTTTATACGACTTAAGTCCCAAACGTTGTTTTGATTTTTGGACAAAACCAGGCGAAATCCCTATTTTACGAGCCACCGTTCGAATGGAGACATTTTGGTTTTAATATCCTTTTTACCTTTCGGTCCATGACAGGATCAGTGCGTCCAATGTTTTTGTCACTTCTCGGTTTCCTCTCTACCGTCAAACGTTCCGAAAATGATTTGAGCACATCGTGAACAGTGGATTTAGGCAAATCCGATGTTTTTGCAAGGTCCCGTATTGACAAGTCAGGATTTGCCGTACGCCCGTACGAAATTCGCTCGCGCACTTGTTTTTCTTTCGTCGCCATCTTGAATACTAAACATGAAATGTAAACATCAATCATAGTCTTTTTCATCATAGACTCTCAGCTATACCACAGTAACATTCCTACGTGCAATATTTCAAAAGTTCCACGATTTGAAGGTGTCCGGATTAATGTGGATACAGACCTTATGACATTTCGATGAGATGTGCCATCCAGAGGGTGTGCGTTTGAAACAGCGATCAGCTTTGTCGTTTCGTTCTAGAAACTTCAGTGCACATTTTCGTGTTTCGACTTTAAGATTGCGTTGAGAATTTTACGGAAAAAGTCATTGTTTAAGTTTGTCAGTTAGGCCCCAATGAAAAATCTTTGTCGATATATCGACACTAATATCACCGAAAGACAGCGTGGACAAAACATTTGCCAAATAACTTGGCTAACTACTGAATAAACCGGTAAATCAGTGCATAGTGGACTTTATTTTATACGTGATTGTAGTAATCATGTGATAATATTGATAGTTCGATGTATTTCACTGCTCTTAATTTGAACTTTTTTATATTTGATTTATCTTTGGATCTTCAAGCTCCTGAATATATGATTTTTATAGCAATTTGGAATTTTATTTTTTTGTCTTGATTATCGAGATTTTCAGCCTCGGGCTGGTTCATCTCCCATCGTAGTCAGTCAAACACCACTTTTGGGCATTTTCGTAACTTCTCCGGGGGTGAGATTCGAACTCGTGACTTAGGCGTGAGAGGTATGGATGTTCACCAATACGCCGGGGTCGCCCCTAAAGGAATTTTTATTGTTTATTTATTTAAGTTTTAACTTGAAGTTTCTTGAGTTTTTTAATCTAAAATATTTAGATAATTGTTTATTTTTATTCTCAGTTTTTTAGATAGAGGAAATGACGGCTTTAGTGGGTTTTTTCTGTTATTGTCAGGGATTTATTTAACTGATTGCACTCATATTTTGCCAAAAGATTCACAAAGTGTAAATGTAAGAATGTTGTGGCCGAGTTTCAAAATCTCAGAATTTTAAGATTATTAGACTTGTAGATTTTTAGAATTTTTAATTTTCAGATTTTATGATTTTAAGATATTTGAATATTTAGATATTTAAATATTTACATATAAAGATGTTAAGATTTTTAAATTTCAAGATTTTTAGATTTCAAGATTTCAAGATAATAGGACTAAAAGATTTTTAGATTTTCGGATATTTAAATTTGAAAATTTTCAGGTTTTTATTTTTAAAGATTTTAAAATTTGAAGATTCTGAGATATTTAGATATAAAGATTTTTAGATTTTTAGAATTTTGAATTTTTAAATTTTTGGGTTTTTAGATTTAAAGATTTTTAAATTTTTAGATTACTAGATTCTTAGATTTAAAGATTTTAAAAACTAAAGATTCTAGGATTTATTGATTTGACGATATTTAGATTTCAATATTTTAAGATTTTTAGATTTCTTAACTTTCAGATTCTTAGATCTTAAGATTTTTAGGTTTTATGATTAAAAGATTATAGAACTATTAAATTTTTGGATTTTTGGATATTTAGATTTTTAGATTTTGAGATTTTGAAATTTTTAGATTTTTAGATTTTTGGATGTTAAGAGTTTAAGATTTTTAGATTTTTAAATTTTTAAATTCTTAGATTTTTAGATTCATAGATGTCTCAATTTTTAAAATTTTAGATAATTAGAATATTTTTGATTTTAAGGTTTCAAGGTTGCTTAGATTTTAAGATTTTTGGATTTTTAGATTCTTAGATTCTAAGATTTAAGATTCTAAGATTTAAAGATTTTTGGATTTTAAGCCTATGAGATTTTTAGATTTTTGGGTATTTAGATTTTAGGATATTTGTTTTTATTTTTAAGGTTTTGAGTTTTTAAGATTTTCAAATGTTTAGATATTTAGATATTTCAATATTTAGTTTATTAAATTTTTTTTTTGAATTTTAGATTTTATCGTTTTTAGATTTTTAGAACCTTAGATTTAGAATTTTTTAAATTTTAAGGTTTTAAGATTTCAAGATAAAAAGATTATCAGATTTTTAGATTTTTAAGTTTTATAACATTTTGATTTTAAGATTTTTAGCTTCTAAGATATAAGGATTTTTAGAAATTTAGATTTTTAGAATTTTGGATTTTAGGTTTTTAGGTTGTTTAGATTTTTAGATTTTAAGATTCTTATATTTTAAGATTTAAAGATTTATTGATTTCAAGATATTTAGATATTTTGATTTAAGATTTTTAGATTTTTAGATTTTTAGATTTTAAGATTTAAGGATTTTAAGATTTTAAGATTTTAAAATTTTTAAAATTTTAGGATTCTTAGACTTTAAGAGGTTTAGGTCTTAAGATTTTTAGATTTTTAGATTTTTAGATTATTAGATCTTTAGATTTTAAGATTTTAAGATTTTTAGATTTTTAGATTTTAAGATTTTAAGATTTTTAGATTTTTAGATTTTTAGAATTTTAGATCATAAGATTATTAGATATTTAGATTTTTGGATATTTAAATTATGAGATTTTCAGGTTTTAATTTTCTCAGATATTAAAATTTAAAGAATCTTAGATAATTAGATTTTTGGATTTTTAGAATTTTTTATTTTAAAATTTTTGGTTTTTTAGATTTTTAGATTTTAAGATTCTTAGATTCCCAGATTCTTAGATTTTAGGATTTCAAGATTTTAAGATTCAAGGATTTATTGATTTTGAGATAATATGATTGTTAGATTTTTAGATTTTTAGATATTTAAATATTTAGATTTCTAGGTTTTCAGATTTTTAGGTTTTTAGATTATTAGATTTTAAGATTCTTAGATTATTAGATTTTTAGATATTTGGAATTAAAGATTTTTAGAATTGTGGATTTTTAGGTTTAGGTTTTAGATTAGGTTTTGCTTAGATTTTTAGATTTTAGGATTTTTAGATTTTTAGATTATAAAACTATAAGATTTTTAGATTTTTGGATATTTAGATTTTAAGATTTTCAGGTTTTTAGTTTTTATGATTTTAAAATGTTAGAAGAGACAGATATTTAGATATTTAGATTATTAGATTTTTGGATTTTTAGAATTTTGTATTTTTAGATTTTTGGGTTTTTAGATTTTTAGACTCTTAGATTCCCAGATTCCTAGATTTTTAAATTTTTATATATTTAGAATTTTAAAATTTTAGATTTTTAGATTTTTTAATTTTCAAATTTTAAAATTTTTAGATTTTTAGATTTTTAGATTATAAGATTATTAGATTTTAAGTTATTTAGATATTAAGATTTTAAGGTTTCTAGATTTTTAGAGTTTTGGATTTTCAGGGTTTAAGGTTGTTTAGATTTTTCGATTCTTAGATTTTAAGATTCTTAGATTCTTCGATTCTTAGATTTATAGATTTTTAGATTTTTAGATTCTTAGATTTTAAGATTTTAAGATTTTGAAATTCTAAGATTTTTATATTTTAAGATTCTTAGATTTTTATATTTTAAGATTTTGAGATTTTGAGATTTTGAGATTTTAAGATTTTAAGATTTTGAATTTTAAGATTTTAAGATTTTACAGATTTTAAGATTTTAGGATTTTAAAATTTTAAGATTTTGACTTAAGATTCAGATCTATAAATTTAGTTTTAAGATTTTAAGATTTTAAGATATTAGATTTTGAATATATGAATTTTAAGATTTTAAGATTTTTTAAGATTTTCACAATTTTAGGTTTTGATATTTTTAGATTTCTTAGGATTATTCAGATTATTAGATTTATTTTAGATTTTAGATTTTAAGATGTTTAAGATTTTTAGGTTTTTAGTTTATTAGATTTTTAGATTTTTAAATCTTTAGATTTAGATTAGTATGGATATATAGATTAGCATAAACCACGTAAAGGGTGTCCACGATGAAATTGCCACACTATGAAATTGCTCTAACACCTTTATAACCGTTGGGTAGAATTTAATGAAAATTTGGGTGGATTTAGTTCAAAGTGCATTATTTACATCCTTTTAAAGTCACCGTGATCAAAACTCGCCAGAAATGGAGTCAATAGAACAGCTCAGTCAGTGATAAAGTCCCGCGCATTCATCACGAAGAGAACATTGGCGCAATCTCTCGCATCGTTCCTGAATCGCTTAAAACGTTGGGAATCCGCGAATTCCACGGTGTCTGCGAAGTGATTCAGCGGTTCGAAGGAACCGGTTGACCACCGATCCGGAAGCCCAGAAGTGAAGGGGAAAAGTATTCCGTACAACACCAAAAATCACAACCGCGTAGTTCGGGGCCTTCATACAGAAACCGAACGCCTCCGTTCGTAGTTGATGGCAGCGAAGCAACGAGCACTCTAAGCCGAAGTATTGTCCAGAAGGCCAAAACTAAGGCCTGGGGCTTCGAACGTTCCAAGGTGCAAAAGGCCCCTAATCGCGACTGAGAAGCAGAGCGAGTCTGCCAAAACCCGTGCCAGGAAGTTGTACCTCTCAACAAGCTGACGAAAGTTAAATGCTGCATCATGGACGACAGAGAACATATGTGAAGGCCGACCGAAACAGTTCCCAGGCAACCTGTTTTTCACGGCCAAGGATAGAAGTTCAGCGTTCCGGAGCATGTCCGCACTCAGAAGATGTCCCAAATCTGCGAAGAGATTCCGGGTTTGGCAAGCCGTCTGCACGTTGCGGCAAGCGGAGATGCACCTTTCGATGACCCAGAGCTACGATGAACAGGCAGGTGTACCATAAAGAGTGCCTCCAGAAGCGGCTGCTTCCTCTCTCTGAAGGCCCACACAGCGAAAAATGATAAGAATACAAAATAAGAATAAACATCATACCCAAAGTGTGCATTTTATGTTTTTATTAGACCAACTATTTTTGTATAAAATTTACATGTGCACGTCATCTTCGGCATTTTGGTAGATGACGACTTACACTATATGAATGTATATGCAAGATTTGGTTTTAAGGACATAATATCAAGATGTTAGGGATCTGGAAATATAAGTTTGAGATTCTTCATACTAATTCCCATACAAACTTTGAATAGCGTGTGCAAAAGCCAAATTAAAACCAATATCATGAAATTCCGTGCAGGGCCTATTCAGGACCCAAGTCGGCGTCGGTTAAGCACTTAGGGGAGCAAATATTTCAAATTTTGCATCAGCCTATTGTACACACACTTGTTTACGTCAACTCATCGACCTGAGTCATATAACACTATGGAGCTTTCTATCAAAATATAAGACTTGGAGTGATCCTTTAGTCTTAACATTGCACGGGAAAGCCAAACAGTTGAAAGGGATCAGCATGAGGAAATGTTAAGGGAATAATTTATGCCGCCGTTTGAAAATGCCATTTTCACCGTTTTCGATTCAAAATTGATCGGCACGGAATCTACGGTGGTCTCGTGTCCATGATTCAGGTTAGTGGAAAAAACCACATTGATTTTTACGTCCATATGCGACGCTCTAACCGCATTAGTGCATCAAACCCCCCCCCCATCCCCGCCCCGACGATTGATTTCCGACAGCCCCCGGATGGTATTGAGTGTGCAGAAGTGCATAGCCCTCGATCGTGACCAAAGCCCGGTCAAACGTCAAATGCATGTCATCATCAAAACCGAACAAAAGAGCCAATTCTGTCAGTGTGGGCCGACGTATCTGTATGCATGTTCTAAATTTCCCACATTCGTCTAACCGAACAACACAAGTGGATCAACCCCCCCGACTTCGGTCGTCCCATCCACCGTTAGGAAGGTGATGATTAGGGATACAATACTGAAGCTAATTGCCCGGGAGATGTCCCCGCGACGGTGGGACGAGGTGTGAGAAGATCGCTTTCGGGCCAATCCACGGAGGGGGGCGGGAGTGAAAAAACAATAAAACAAACGCCAAATACCATGAATAATTGGAAATGGTTTTAATTAAATTTATATACAGTGTAGTGGAGATGAGCGATTCTTTGCCAAAGCACTGAACCTCCACGCGCGCCGCCACGTTTACCATCAAAGCGTCCCCCGCCTAAGGTAGCGGGATGGAAGCGATTTTAATGTGGCTGATGATGATTATGAGTGAGGTTGTTAAACAGATAATGGTAATTATCAATTCACGAGAATCCTCCCGGAGCGGCTTCTGCTTCTGCTGAACGCGTTCAATTGGTGCGATTATAAAATGCAAACGTGAAACAGAGACTGAGTTAAGTGTGTTTTCAAAAAAACAACTGAAGTGATACACCATTTCATCAGGGAACAATATTGCGTTTTATCGGGATGATTCACCCGCGGAACGATGGAGATATGAACGTGATTGTGCGGAATTATTATACCTTCCACGATTAATGACAACCATTTGATGCGGTAGTGTTTCATGTCCATACGGAAAAATGACAATGTATGGAAACATATTGGTGCATCACTTTTGACACAATTGACGATTAAGAGGCCCCTCCTTGGAGCGATTATTTTCTTTCGATGGATGATTTTCCCAAAGAGTTCGCAGTAGAATCGTCGAAGTTTTGTTCCTAAATTGGACTCTTTCCATTTGTTTGGCTCACAAAACCGTTTGTGATGCATTTGCTCCCTTCCGAAAAAAGCGATAAAATCTGGACACCCCTTAATACGTATGTCTCTAGAAATACTTCATCCACGCGTGAAATATTTCGCAGACTGATGAACGTATGTCTGTTCATTGTGTAAAATCAATTTTTGGTGATACTGCAAGCTTTTAGATCGAAGATGGCGTCGAAAGTAGAGCGAGTGCGAAAAGCAATTGTGTGGGTTGGATTGAAAATCCGGATCTGTCAGTAAGAAAACTTGTAAAAAAGTTTGGTTTTCCTGCAAGCATTGCTCATAACGTTCTTAAATCTTTCGATACACGTTTGGAACCACGGATCTCAGGACGCGAAGGTAAAGCAAATATTGCAAAAGAGACCCCATCTTTCGGTACGTACTGTGGCTAGAAAAATCAAAGCACTGGCATGGTATGAAGTCGTTCAAGGTTAAAACTGTAACAAACCGTAATGATAAACAGAATGTGACGGCTAAAACCCGGACTCGCAAGTTGTATCGTGAATATTTGACGAAGTTTTCCTGCGTGATAATGGACAATGAAACTTATGTGCTGGAAGAATCTAAGCAGCTTCCCGGAATGTCTTATTATACTGACACGCAACGGAACGGCGTAGAGGAGCATTTCAGGACGAAGAAAAACGCCAAATTTCCCAAATAAATATTTGGTTTAGCAGGCGTCTTTGAAGTTTTTTGCGAAGCGGAAGATGAGGCTTTAGAAATATCTTCCGTGTGGTGGGCTGTGGCTCTCGAGTAACAGTTTTGAGTCGATAATTACTCCCGGATCCTTCACTGTTCACGTTCAAGCGTGTTCCTCGACGGATACAGTCGCACATTTTCGGCAAAATGAGATATCCGAGCATTTGGATACATTTAAGGACATTCTATTTATCCGGCACCAGTTGTCGAACACTTGTAGTTCCTGTTTTAGAAAATGTGCGTCTCTGGAAATTTTATGACGGATTTTATGGAACAAGGTGGCTGCCTTGCGGAACGCCGGATGTTACTGAAAAGCTGAACGAGGCATACTCGTTCCGCCTCGGCATACGAGGCGGAAATCTCCACAGACATGGTTCTACTTCTACTAAGGATCTACAGTTTTAACAGTAGCTTTTCCGGCTATACAAAGTTACGACATGTATTCAACTATGTTCACTGAATCTTTTGGATGGTCAACAGACATTTTGATATAATCTGGGATGTTCATGGTCATCCAAGCTGTTGTAACTGTAGCTTTTCAAGCTATACAAATAACAATTTATCGAATCTTTTGAAAAATGAAACTATGAGATAATCTAGGTCAATCAAACTGTCCTGGAGTTCAGAACTTAGGATCTACAGTTTTAACAGTAGCTTTTCAACTATACTAATTAACGATATGTTTTCAACCATGTTCATAGAGTGCTGTGAAAGGTCAACAGACATTATCTGAGATGTTCTAGGTCATTCAAACAATCCTGGAGCTCAGAGCTTAGGATCTACAGTTGTAACTATAGTTTTACGGCTAAAAAAATTTACGATATGCATTTAACCATATTCAATGGATTTTCTGGAACCGACAATATGGTGAAATCCGGGATGTTCTGGGTCATATCTGACTATTCATTATTTCATGACTTAGGATCTACAATTGAAATTGTTGCTTTTCAGATTTTCAAATGTACGATATGTGGTCAACTATGTTCATTGGATCTTATGGAAGGGCAAGCGACATTATGAGATATTCTAAGTCATCCAGCCTGTTTTGGAGTACTGGACTTGGGATCTACAATTGTAACAGTAGCTTTTTCGGCTATACAAAGTTATGCTATGTTTTCAACTAGGTTTATTAAGTCTGTTGAAAGGTTAGCAGACACTATGTGACGATCTGGGATGTTGTATGTCAACCGTATAGTTCTGGAGCTCTGAACTTAGGATCAGACATTTTAGCTGCACGTTTTTTGGGCTGGAAAAATTTACGATATATATCCAACCACTAGATCATCTGGTAGCCATTATTGGATAACCGGGAATGTTCTAAGTCATCCAAACTATTATAGAATTTAGAACGTGGGATCAACAATTGATCAACGTTCTGCCAGATTGCATCAAGTAACTTTTGCGTCATTCTTTGTGACTGAACCCATACAATCCTAACAGAATATTTTTTCGGTACACTATGAAGATGAACCTCTCAAATTTCTGTTTGAATAGGTTACAAACTTCAAGAACCACTGATGTTGTTTATCTTGAAATTTAACATTTCTGTTTGAATATGTTGGACAAAACTGATGATCTTCGATAGACACTTGGTGCGATTTTACAGAACCCCAACCAATTGTGAGTGTAGCTTTTTCAGCGGCAAGGCTAGAATAACCTAAAAAAACAAACCCAAAAGGATAGGGTTCTTCTCCCTTGTACGCATCAAAACAGAGTGCATGCAAACTACCGCTAGAAACTATCACAAAGCTATCAGTGGTACACGAGCGTGATCCATCACGTTACTTTTGCATGTTGAGGTGGCGGATTCGTCCGTGCCTCGACCTACCCCCCGTCGTATAAAGTGAGTTGTGTAACTTTTCGTGATACATACTACCATATGGTTTATTAAACATATCTTGGCAAGTGTATAGCTAGTTAAATTTTGCTTCCACCTGAAAAACTTTATGAGTTATGATAAAAAATGTAATAGATTGTTGCATACTAGGCTGAGTCAAGGGACACATACCCTATCTGTTGTGGCAAGCGATCTGCGAGTGCGGACGGTCCAGCAAGCCGTTCGTCACAATCGGCACCATACACGGGCAGTTTTATCGAGAGGAATGCTTGCAGAAGCGCTTGCTGCCCTTGCTCTGCTCTCACCGTGGTCCCACGCTGTTCTGGTCGGATATCGCTCCGTGCCATTACGCCAAGCCTGTAATGGATTGGTACGAAGCGAAGGGCGTTAATGTGGTCCCGAAGGAGGCGAACCCGCCAAATACACCAGAATTTCGTCCGATCGAAAAGTTTTGGGCGATAATGAAGAAGAAATTGAAGCAAAGCGGAAAAACATTCAAAACCGATGAAGCTTTGAAAAAAAACTGGGAGAAATTGTGTAAGGAAGATGGTCAAAGCCTCGCACAAGATCTCATGAACAGTGTTAAGAGAAATGTACGAGCATTCAGTTTGAAGGAGGAAATTCAATAAATAAACTATGCCAAATCATAGATAATATATAGTTATTTAATCCCTGAAAATGGAGGCGGAGGCTTTCCAGGAAAAAATAGCTAGCGTAAGACCCGTGCAGAGGTGAAGCAGCAGTCACTCGAAAAGGTAAAAAGTCTGGTTAGGCACAGAGATGGCATTTCGCGCTAATGTTACACCGGAGCGTGAGATTTGTACCTCCACAGAGGATGCAACCATAACTCACCGCTGATAAAGTAAAATGCTCTTTTATTCGGTGGTAAATAGATAGAGTGAAAGTGTGCGCTTGCGATGGGATGGCTTGGAGTGAGTGAATCACTCTCTCTTTTAAACGACCGCTCTCACGTACTCTCATCTGTCTTCACCCAAGTGCTCTCGCCTGCAATCGCTGCCGCGTACACTTGTGCGAGGAAGCGCCAGTGCCCTTTCTGTGATTCGCTGGTGCGATTGATAGTGAAAACTTCATCGTAGTTGTAGAAAATGTCCGAAAAAAGGAAGCGGTAAGAAACATTCCTCTTTCTTCTTTTGTAATGTAGCGTCAAAGCGAATTTGCTATCACTGCTGTATATTAGCAGAAGAGCCCACGCCAGTGAGGTCACTCACACGGTGCGTCAGGGAATTTATCAGCATTCGCTACTGTGAATTTGAGAGCTCTTCTTCTCACTCTAGAGCGATTAAGTGTTGTGTGTGAAGAAAAACCATATTTTGCTCTCACCTGCGCTATTCGCATGCAAACACGGTGGTGAATGTAAACAAGAAAAAAGAGCTCTCGTGAAGATAGGAAGAGTGTATGGAAAAATTGAAATCTCTTTACCACACTGAGAATATGGACATCACTGGTTAGGCAGCCGTCACGGGGCGCTAATGAAGCTTCGAGCGTTTGTCAAAGTGAGACGGAGAAATCCGTTAACAAAGAGAAAAAGTGATTGCAGAGTCAATGCCAGTAGTTAATGAGAAAGAAGAAAAACTCGGAGCAGTTCGCGATCAAGCTTTGTTAAACCAGATTGAAAACTAACAGGAAGATGAAATCTATAAACTGAGGAAGCGGATTGTACAGCTTGAGAGAGATATCCTGGATTAGAACCTGGACAAGAATCTTTCCGGTAAGGAGAGAACAATAGCCAGTGAATCTGGATAAAATACCTCGGAAAAAAATAATCAGCGATAATCCCAATCCAGATCCTTCCGGGCCTCAGAGAAACACCAAGCCCAATAGAGTATCGTAAAAACCCGGGACGTGCGATGATGATACCAACCCACATAGCATCATTCTCCGAGTAGAGATGGAACCAACCAGTCATCAGCTAGCAGGAAGGCAAGTGATGGGAAAAGATCTTCCAGTTTAGCGTTCCTCATGTCATCAGTTACGCTGTGGTAGGCCAGAAACTTTGACCAAAGCCCTTTCCGAGAAAATTCGCCATCTTCCACCCCCAAGGATGGACAACTTGGAAAGCATTGTCGACTTCGGCATGGCGGTGGATAATCTGGTGGAACATCTGAAGAACGCAAAACAGCAATCACACCTAACAAATCCGTCGCTGATTCACGATCTAGTGGGAATACTTCCAGTGGATCACAGGGTGAAGAGGTCAGTGTTCAAAAGTTCTGCTGTAGAGATAAACCTTGAGACGTTTGGATCATTCATGTTATTCTTGGTAAAGCTGGCGTTCGTAGTGATGGATGACACACCGACCGGAATGACGAACAAAGTAGATAATCAGAAGTCCAAACATCGAGGGTACGTTCAAGCTGATTCAGAGTGCCCTTTGGCTGGATGATCCTCGTCGAACGACAATGTAGAGGCCAGCACTACTGCATCATCGAAGCCACCGAAAGAGGCATGTACCTTCTGTATGTTGGAGGGGCACTGGGTATCGAGTTGCGTCAAGTTTAAGGCGCTAAATGTTGAAGAACGGTTCATGGTGGTCAACCAAAACTCTTTTTGCAGAACTTGCCTGAATGTTTGAAACTTTGAGTAGTTTTAGGTCAGAAATGTTTATGAAATGAAATTCAAATCCTTCAAATTTGGGAAAGTTGGAAATAGTGAGCTCTACTATATTCCATGTCATCTAACGTCACAGAAGAGGCTTGAGATCAATTAAATCACCAGCACATTGAAAACTTGGTGGAAAGAATGTCGAAGCGGTTGCAGTTGTTCATTGTTTTGAATTGTAGTTACTTGAATTTCTTTTATGTTTTAACATAAAATGAATCTTTTTCTATGTACATGTTCAGTGTTGTCACAAAACAAAAAGTTCTATGTTCTATGTTCTGACAAAAAAAAAGTAAATATGGCAAATAATGAAAAGCTTATTTTAAGAAGTATTTTTAAATATTCTAAGAAACCAGCAAATATTAAATTTAATGCAAGGAAAAACAACAAATAGGAGAGCAAGAGTAGGAAGAAATAGTTATTAGGGTCACATTCTGAGAAGAATAGAATTACGTCAGCTTATATTAGCTTACAAACTAAAATTCAACAGGAAAAAAGAAGGACGAGCAAGCCTAATGTGGAAAAACTCGCTAGAACAAGATTTGAGTTGATAACGGGAAATAAGCAGTGAAGAATGGAAACGCTTGGCGAAGGATAAGGAGAAATAAAAAAAAAAGGCAAAATAAATATACAAGGAATCAGATAGTAAAATTTCGGACGAAGAAACATCGGAAGAAGACAATGACAAATCGAAAACGTACAAATATTGGAAAAAAAAACTCTAATTATTGAAAAATAGGGTTCAAGCCGAACAATTTATGCAAGAAAAAAAAAGTATAAATTGACTTAGGTAGGTTCGGTTAGCTGGGATTGTAATATAAGTATAAAAAGATACACCTTGAATATACAAAGCACATGAAAAAAAATACATACATATGAACAGAAAAAAAAATTAAGCTGAGCACAAAAATACTAAGTCCAAATACATAAATACTAAATTTATATTATACTGTGGATATTACCCTTAGGCAATAATAAGAAAAATCAGTTTAGGTCAAAAGATAATTTGTTAAATACTAGAACCCTAATAAAAAGTAAAAAATTTAAAAATTAATTTAAAAAATATACATAAAAACAATTAAAAATTTAAACAACTACATTAAGGTTTGATATAAATAGGTTCATCAATAAGTAGGAATAAATTATCCTCACGTGAGTGAGTTCTTCACGAATTTCAATATTCTCGTTTTGGGTTGAATGGAATAAACGAAAAAGGCTTAAACAAATATTAAGAGTATACATTTTTCTTAACTTTACTGCAGTTCGACTTACTTCACATCACTCCAAAACCTATGATTAAAACTGAGGAACGAACCAAAAATAATTACAGCAAGCAGAAAATCTGTCGTACAAAAAAGAGATACTAACAATCGAAAACAGTTTAGTGTGTGTTAAGTGTGAAAAATACAGTAAAAATCAAAATGTAATAATTCATTGTCGTTTTGCGTACCCTTTAAACGAAAATGAATTAATACATTTTGATTTTTACTGTATTTTTCACACTTAAAGTAGCTGAAATCTCAAAATTAAACGCATTCAGAAAGACAAACTTTGTTAATATATTGTATCCTGGTCTTGACAGACAGTAACAATAATAAAGAATAATAAACAACCCTTACTTTTAGCCAAATTCTCTAACACAAGGTAAGCAATCAAATGACCACAACAAAATATACTAATTCTAACATTACATTAAATAACATATAATGAGAAAAAGGGACCACCAGGGCACCCAAATGAAACGATTTGGATAGGGAGCATGGGACTGCCTCCTCCCTATTGTTAAGATTTCGTGGAACGAGGGCAGGCTCTTCGACTCCATCTATTAAGTTTATTCTGTCAATTGAGGGCTCGATTCTAGTGCTGTGAGTGTGAACTTGCTTTTGGAAGGAGATTCTCTTTCCTATATTCGTGGGTTTCACGTAAGTCAAAAAATCAGCAAAAAAATGCGCCGTACGTTCCAGTCTCAATTTGGTATTTGTATAATATTGTGAGAGCATTTTTATGGTATAGCCCTCAGAAATTTTACCTATTATGCAGAGCTCTTATATATCAAAGCCAATTATCAAGTTATTCAATCCGGCTCTCTTATTTGAATGTATAAATTTATTGTAGTTGGATCTATTTTATTGTGCCAGCCACTGTTGATTTATTTTGAAATACAATGCTTTGAGGTATTTATTGAATATTTTCTAATAAGTATTTAGGAGGAACCGGTTATGATGGCATCGGTCACGCAGTTTGGCATTGCCCGGAAAATCATGCCTCCAAAGCACGACTATTGGATACCCTAGTGGCCCGAGGTAGACAACCCTTCCACGAGGTGAGAGATGTTTTGGGAATGCGTGATCTTCCCTACATGCAAACGATTTGCGCATTCCTTTGTTTGTCTGATCTAAGAGTGTAATGTCATCGCCCCTCTCCCATCCACTCTAGAAAATTCCCTGCAATTGTGTCCCAGTTATACTATCCTTTTGTTTCCGTGCTACTTGTACCTGCTCAGCAAGCCATCTGCGGCTTGATTCCTGAAAGGGACTACAGGGACCGAAGAATTGTTAGATGTCACAACCATGAGCAGCAAATAATACCTAAAATAAGTTACCTGCCAAACCCCTTCCAAAAATTTATGTGACCCATTAACCTCGAGCTAGCCACGAGTAATTGGCACCCCACTTTTACTAAAATCTAAAAACAAAATCTTGTTTATGACAATATTGAATATGGGCTCCGTAAAGTGTTGCATACGCATGGGCCTAGAAAATAAATAAACTTTTTTGTTTAATATTAGAGGTGGGTCAGAAATATAACCACAAGGTTATCGTAGGACCACGTTGGTGTGTCCCTTCTTACAAAATGTACTACATACTGAGCCATTGCTTACGATTGTCAGTTTGGGTTCTCGACTTATTGCCTCAAACAATCAAAAATGTACTATTTTCGATAATATACAAACATCGTTTTCCACTGGAACTGCAGCTGGGAAGAGAGACTATGTCTGTATTGAACATGGAATAAAACCTAACGAAATAAAAAGAAGAAGACCCGTTTTTGATGACCCGGAAAGGGAAAACCATATTTTCAACCTGTTCATGTGCAGATTTGTATGGGAGCAAAAGTAGGTAATTTTTAAGCTAAAAGTTGAACTACTTAAATTATTGGCAATTAATTGAAAATTAAATCAAAACATTTGTAAGTTTTTCTGATTGAATGATGTATAAATAAAGTCATTCTTATCACCTGGACCTGGACTTATTAGCATTCAAAAACCTTTCAATTTGGGGTAACGCTCTCATTTTTCATAATTTTGAAATGACACCCGGTATAGAAAAGAGAAACGTAGTCCTACCTTAAATAAGGTCTTTAGTAGTATTGACTTTCTCTGCTATATAACCCACCTCTAAGATATAGAAAAGTGCCATACTTTGATTGGCCAAAATCCATGAAACTCTGGATCTACCGAAAACAAACAAGAACTTCTCGCAAAAAATAATTGCGAAGAACTTCGAACAAAAGTGATGTTCAGCGCAGCTTAAACTACTTCATGCAGGTTAAATACAACGTCCATGGTCTGGACACGGAAAGCAGTTACTCTATCCTAACCGATTAATATCTTCCCTAATTAACGGATAACTATTGTTTGATTTATCATTCAAATGACAAACTATTATTTTCCCAGTAACTATATTCTATAATACATTATTCATTAGCTATTCACCAATCATCAAAAGCTTCCCACTTGGGAAATCGTCAACTAGGAGCGAATCTAAACAGCGAAAACTGACCTCACTGAAATATTAATGGAATTATTGAGTCAAACCGAGCGGAGCACCCAGCTACCCGAGCAGGAACCAATTTCTCGATGACTGAAGTTTGTATCATTGTCAATACCAAAATAAAAACTCTCAGTTATAATTTTGATTCTCAATTACTAAGGTTTGTTATTCAAACGGTATTTCGCATTCAATTTTTAGTTATAATTCTATGGCCAACTTCAGTTATCAGGATCGGCATTGGTTATTCATAGGTTATTTTCTCCTGCTCGGGTAACGAATCGGTTTATTTTTTGTGGCCTACTGACTCGGTCGACATTGCGAAATGCAGGGGCAGGCAGAAATGCTAGAGGAACAGTCGATATAAAATAGCAAATATTTTTCACTGTTAATAATTTAGCAGTTTGAAACTGGCCAATCAACCTGCCTACATTTCGATTTTAGTCCCCGGTGCTGCTTTGTCGGCTTTGGCTGCTCACTTTCCAATAATTGCCAATAGGCCTACTAAGCACGAAACCGGGGAGGCTGGGGCTTCATGGGGCGCACCAAATTGAAACGTTGGGAATTGTTGCGTGAAGTGAAATGTGGCGCGCCCGCTCGTGTGAACAGGTTAAACGGTTTGTCAATTTTGTGTGTTGGTGTAGGTCGAGTGAGCGAAATTTTCCCGATGCCGGGAAAATATTCACAACTATTGGAGAATGTTTTTCCTCCACCACCAACCGCAGCCCCAACCTCCACCTCTCGCTCGATGGGCATGAAACGTAAATTTCGTTAGTTGAGGGGCGTTGGTTAATTTTGTGAGCCAGCAATTTGAGCTAATAAATTTTCAGAGGCTTAAAATTGTCGAAAATCGACTACGGTTCTGACTTCGAAACCGAATCAAAGTGAACCGTGTCACGCCTAGCAGCGATCGACTGTGGAAATCTATAGGCGTAAATGTCAAAATAACAAATTAATTAAGCCCAATAAGAGCAACATGCAGCAGCTGCGGGTGTTTGGAGAGCATGGGATGAATATAAAAATTCAACTCTTGTTCGACTGCAGATTGATATGCCATTGAAGAGTCGATAGCCGGCGCGACAATTATGGTACGTGATATTGGTACTTATATAAATAGAGAATTATGCCATGGATATAAAAAAAAATAGCTGGGAAAAAGCAATCAACGAACACCTTCCCGGATTAAAACTGCAGGGCAGTGTGCGGTTCATGAAATCAATTTCCGATTGTGTGATTTCTGCAATTAATTTCATTCATTGTTAATCGCGATTGCCGTGTCGGAGCGTGATTTACCGGGTCAGTAGATGGTAAGTACGATTTAATTTTTAATAATGAGAGTATCGTGAAAAAAAGCCGAGAAACGATTAAATATTTCGATCAACCAACTGCTCAACGGCCTGCAAGTTATTAGCCCGATTTAAACTTCGCCAATTGTCTCATCAAGTCACTCGAAAAACAAATCGAGCAAAGTAAGGAAAGCATTCTTACCCGGCTCTGTGCCGATGCGAATATTTAACCAGTTGACAGAAAACGACCAGAAAAAAAACCTTTCATAATTGCTGGTGGCAATGGCTGCTAACTTTCCACGCATCCGAGCCGCAGAAGCACAACTTCTCATGTCTGTATAGTGGCCAGCAGGGACCACCTCGGCGTGCGCGTTTTCGACATTAGAGCTTTGCAGACAAATTGTGGCCGAAAAATAAAAATGAGGTACCATGCAGTTGGGTGACTTTGGTGGGGAGTCGCCATGTTTAGGTACCCTTCTAATTCATAACGTTGTTACGAGAAAAACTGTCAAAGATAAGTTATTATTAGTCGCAGACTGACTAGTCAGCATTGAGCGTGTAGCAAAAATATATACAAAACAGAACGCAGCCAGTAGTGGAAGATTTGCACGAAAGGAAGATTGGCTGTCTGTCTGTCAAGCTAGTAGGCTGATTCTGCCGTTTGCTGACATTATTCGACTTTACGTGTCGTTAGTGTAAAAAAACGGCACTGTTTACGGTTGAATCGAAGAAAACCAACCCTCGCGGACTTTGTTCGGACTCTGCAAAGTGGTTTATTTACTTTGTCGGATAGCACCGATTTGAAGAACACGAATAAATCTCGAGTACTTTTTCAAACAGAAGTATCTGATTTTGTAAACAAAGAGGGGAAGTAAGATTCAAACGTAAATTCCACAAAACTCTCAGCACCCTCACGGAAAGTAGCATCATCATCATGTTAGGGAAATGTTATTCTTTGCAATGGTGGACCTAGTTTGCATGAAAGTGCTAAAGGTTTCAAGAATTTAACATTTGAAAGTTACTTCCCTTCTTTGTTTACAAAATCAGATACGTCTGTTTGAAAAAGTACTCGAGAAATAACGCTTTCTGCACGTGTAAATCGCAAAGGCAAGGGCGATTTTTTTTTAAATGCAGGTGGTCACTCAGATCATCTATCGCTGATAGACCGACATAGACGGAGGTTTTTTTTAAAGCGTCAGAATTAAGGTCTATCAGGGATGCCAGATATTTTTTTCAAATGTCTGTGATAAAAATTTGAAATGTCTGGGGATGTCTATAAAAGTCTGTGATTTGTTTTACAAAATTAGACTTCTTTCAACGAAAAGACGAAAGCGAGTTAAGTCATTTTTTCCATATTGTGATTATGTAAACATTTCTGCATCTATTTCTTGGAGTATATGCAACCTTACACTATTGTTTCATATTTTAAAGTGACACTGAAGCATAGATGTCACAATTTTCTACAGTTTTTCCCCCCTTTGTTCCAGTTTTGTATTTGAAAATCAAAATTTAGTTAACATTTGATTACATAAATGATGAAGTTGAATTCAAAATTTTCATTTTTAATTCATTAGTAAAACAAAACTACAATGACACTAAAAGGAGCTGTCGTTTTCGATTTATACATTTGTGTTTTATTTGTATGGGAGCCACCCCTCTCAGAACAGTGAGGGGTCTCTAACAATCATAAGAGCCTTCCCCGCCCCAAAAACCCCTTCATAAAATTTAACGCTGATCGGTTCAGTAATTTTCGAATTTATTTTCACATATATAGATTCCATTCATTTTTACATCGATGTATACTTAGATTCTCTGAACTTTGGAACTATTCTCGAATACTTTGTGGATATATTAATAAACTTCTTAAATTTCTTTTTTTATTCTTGTGAGCTAGATTTCAGGGAAATTTTTTTACTGATCAAATCTTTCAAACGAGTTGAGATGGAAAATAAGGAAATGTAATTCCTGCATGAGTGTGTAGTACGATGCAAATGAGTGATGAATATCATTATGGTCATATGAATGCTTTTTGTATTAACTGCTTCTTTGGTTAGTCAGTGATTATCTCTTGAATTTCAGGAAAGCTCTCTCCTGGTCTTCTGCAAGGCTGTTTGTTAAAATTCTGGGATGTTTCCTCCTGAACTTCAGGCAAATTTCCTCATGACCTTCTTGGCAGTCACTCCTTATTTTCTTCGAAACTCACATTTAAAAACCCAACGTTACCTTTCAGAAACAATTGGTATGTTTTTTCCTGACCATGGTTACTTTCTAAACTTCTGATAAGTCCCATTATGAATCATGAGGAAAACTTTAGTAAAACTTTGGGAAAGTACTCTCCAGAATTTCTTAGAAAAAATTCTTAAAGTTGTTAGAAGTTTCTTCCTGAACTTCTGAGAATTTATTCACTGAACTACGAGAAAGATCATTCTATACTTTTGGAAAGTTTCTTCCTGATTTTATCAAAACTATCTACCCGAACATCTGAGATTTCCTTAAGTTCTCATTCTGAAATGCTGGAACGTTCGATTCGGAATTCAAGGGAAGCTCTCTAGCACTTCTGGGTAGTTCCAACTAAACTTTTGGTCTCGTCGAAACTTCTGGGAGTATGAGTCATCTTGTGAACTTCTGACGAGTTCTTTACTGATTTAAAAAAAAATCCTTCTTGATCCTACAAGTAGTGCCGTCTATGGTAAGTTTCTTCCTGAAATTCGTGGAAGTTTTTTCCTGAGCTTATTCTATCCAAACCCCTGATTGGTCCCATCCTGACCTGTTGGGAACGTTTTATTGAAACTTTGAGAAAGCCGTCTCCAAAATTTTTAGGAAAAGTCCCTTAAATTTGTTCTTGAAGTTTCTTTCTGAAGTTTCTTCCTGACTTCTGAAAAGTCTTCGTCTGAACTTTTGGGAAGTTTTCTCCAGAACTTTGGGGAAGTTTGTTCAGGAAATATTGAAAAATTCGTGCTCAAATTAGAAGGAAGCACTCCCAGTGCTCCTGGAAAGTTTCATTCTGTTCTCTCTTAATAATTTGGAGAAATCCGTTTTCTGAAATTTTGAAATGTTCACCATTGAAAAAGCCTTGAAGCCTTGAAAAAGCTGCCTAACACTTCTAGGAAGTTCCAACTAACCTTTTGAGAAGTTTTTTCTGGAAACTCTCAACTTCTATTACGCATCATCCGGAGGAACTTTTTTCCTGATTTTCTGAGAAATTATAGGTAGTGCCCTTCCTGGTTTGTTCCCATCTGAAATTTGGGGAAGTTTTTTTCTGAACTTCTGGGAAGTTCAATCTTGAAATTCTGGGCAGAACTCCTGGTAAGTTTGATCTTGAACTTCGGTAATGTTCGGTCTTGAATATTTAAAGGTTCTTCTTGCTTGAACTGCTTGCTCCTAATACTTCTAAGAAGTTTCTACCTGAACATCGGAGAAGTTTTTTTTTCGAGCAAGTCTCTTCCTGAACTTCTAGAAATTATCTTCCCGACGCCCTGGGAAGTCTTCTTCTAAACTTTCCAGGATATGCCTTAAATTCTAGGTCTTTGCTTTCTATACTTCTAGGAATCTAGGACTGATTTAGGGATATACTTCTAAATCCCTAGTGCAAATGTACTAAAATGCGTTTGGTAGTACTTTGGATAAAAAAATCAGAGTTTTATGATTTATTTCAATAGCTCATAACTTTTACTTTTGTTCTGTCCCCGAGTGGCAACCGGCTGGGCTTTAGAGCAAATGTAGGATCACAAAAGTAATAGTATTCAAACGATAAAATAAAATTTACTATTTGTTATAACAATTAGAGTATATAATTTTGGTTATACATCTTCCAGTTCATACCCTAGTACGTTTCAAATCCGAAGTTCAGAGAGTATCTTTATTTGAAATTTAAAAATATTTCAAATGCCTGTAGAAGTCTGCAACGTAAATAAAATCTCTGCTAAATGTCTGTATCGTTAAAAAAATCTGCAACAAAGATGAAAGGTCTGCAAATTTACAGACATGTCTGTGAATATGGCATCCTTGGTCTGTATTCACATTGATCCGGACACCTTCAAATCATTGTAACTTTTGAAATATTGCACGTAGGAATTAAAAATTTCACTGTGGTATAGCTGAGAGTCTATGATGAAAAAGACTATGATTGATGTTTACATTTCATGTTTAGTATTCAAGATGGCGACGAAAGAAACACAAGTGCGCGAGCGAATTTTGAACGGCAAATCCTGACTTGTCAATACGTAACCTTGTAAAAACATTGGATTTGCCAAAATCCACTGTTCACGATGTGCTCAAATCATTTTCGGAACGTTTGACGGTGGAGAGGAAACCGAGAAGTGACAAAAACATTGGACGCGCTGATCCTGTCATGGACCGAAAGGACACAAAAAAAGTTCTTTAACAGACACATCTCTTGTGTAGAACGAACATTAACACCACGCATTTTCTACTATAAGTACTAGACCTACTGCGATGTTCCCTTCCAGTCGAGCACTCGACACTGAAGAAGTCTGTAAGTCGCAGACCAAATAGGCCTATCTTGTTAAGCTACACAGGCTTGGTGTGAGGACCATGTTCCGGATTTTATTTTGTCGAAAACATGGCCTGCCTCTTCACCTGATTTGAGTCCTCTTGACTTCTATGGATGGGGCTACATGCTGGGCAAACTGGGGACGATCAAATGACTAACCGTGGAAACTTTAAAGAAATATTTGGCAAAAATATGGAATGACATGTCTCAAGATATTGTGTGTGCAAGCTGTGACACTTTCCAGCAATGCATGCAGCTGGCAATTAATGCAGAGGGAGAAAGATTTGAACTGAACTTAATACAAATGTTTAAGATATACCAAACAGAAAAATACACTGAAAATTAAAATTCATGCTAGCTTCTAATTTCAATGACCATATACATCACCGACAGGATTTTCCACTCACCCTGTAGTTTCAGCTCCGAAAATCAAACAACAGACACGCAATTTCATGCAGAAAATAGGGAGCTGAACCTTCAACCAACAGAAACAAAGTGCTTAGGACACTCTGTTGTTCATATTAGTAGTAGATTGGGTCCTCCATTAGCTCAGTCAGCTCAAGCCAAACAATCATACTAATACAAAGGGGTACCTGGCAACTAAAGCTCTCAGTTGATTACTGTGGAAGTACATTCAGAACACTTAGTTTAGAGCAAGCAATAAACGAATTGTGAAAGCAATAAGCTTGAAAGAGCGTTTAAAAGGAAAAATCCTGACAACTTGAACTAGTTCACGACCCGTTTTCATTTTCGAGAACGCTTTTTTTTGTGTATTGCAGTAATATGTGTAATATGAAAAAACGCAATCCTTGCCCACAATGTAGCCTTACAGGTCATTTCCTGCCGGAAGAGCTTACAGTCAAGAAGTGAAAATTTAAACTTTAAGTTAATTAGTCGGTCTTTGAGTTTAAAATACCTATCAATAACTTGTGTAAATGTAACGCAATATTACCTTATTCGACTTCAATCCAGCTGCCATGATTCCGGCATCATGAATATGCCAAAAGCATAGTTTGAAATTTAAAAAAATCGTATGTTTTAAATAGTTTTTTTTTTGGTTCCTTTCAAATACAAAATGCATTCAAAAGAAAAAGTCTGCCTAAAGCAACAAATAGAATAGCCTTTGAAGAAGAAAAAATGTTTATGGGTAGATTATTATCGTCAATGAAAAAAAGAAAACGAAAAGTTGTGAAGTTCAACAGGGAAAATGTCAACTGGTTGGAAGAGCACCTGATTTTTGACCAACCAAAAATGTCTGGCTCTAGAAACACAAAAGTCGGAAGACCCTTAAAGAGTTTTGACGAGCTTTTTGACAGAAGTGAACGATTTACAGCTATAGAGCAGATGGAGATATTGAAGCTGCTGATTAAATTAAAAATCGGTCTAATGCTTCAAAAGTTATATTTCTTAGAAAAATATATATTATGTTAAATTTCGTTTTTTTGGACCACCCTATTTCAAAATGGGTCACCCTAATGATAAAATGAAGAAATCGAGTCATACGTTTTCCGCAAAGAAACAAACCTATCATATATTACGAAAATCTATGATCCAGTTCATCTTTTTGGTATGGAAGTGCTAAATTTACAAATCTTAGGGATGTCCCGGAACTTACAAAAGACCATCCAATGGCCACTCTGAGCCATACATTGTTATCCACATCGTTTTACTCCTTAAATTTTCTGTACAAATGATTTTTGAAAAAAAAACACTCAGAATTAAAAAAAAGGAACCTTGACAGACGCGTAAAATTTCCCCTCGTTTTATTGCAAGGCAAAGCAACCTTAAATAACGTAATTGATTGCAATCTTCCATACAGCTTTCAACATTGTTTGCAATCTTCCGTACAGCAGACACGATTCCAGCGATATCTGGCTTAAATTTACATAAAAGATCCCATTTATTTATGCTAAACCTAGCATTCCCTTTATATGCATTAGATAATGTAGAAAATTAAATATTACTTTCAAACTGTACTTTTGCTTTGCTAAAATCCAAACCTTTTACTTGAGCATTCGCTCACGCGTATGATATGCACTACCATCCATTGTAGTACGGAAACTAATCAATGGGCTTTCCCTTCTGTAAGACTTGATCAAGCTTCTTTAATAACCACTCATTATCCTAATCAGGCGATTGTACGAAGGGCCAAAAACAGGGTTGGGGGATTCCACAAGGATATAAAGAATATCCTCCCGACAACAAGATTGAACAATAGGTCATAAGAGCGACCTATCTTACATGAGGATGCTCCAATGGGCGGGAAGAAGAGCCCGCCCTCTATTCACGAACGTTTAGCAATGGGGAGTTGGCTGTCGCACTATCCCCATCTAAAATGCTTCAATCGGGTGCCCTGATGGTCCCTTCTATTCCCATGAGTAGTTTATATAATAGTGTATATATTTATGTTACCGAAAAATTCATTTGCATTCGTATCTATTATATATGATCTTCATTCGGTTGATCTTGCAAACTTGCGTGTTATCATATTATGTTGAATAATTGTAACAATACAAATCTTCTGTATTTAAAAAAAAACAAACATATTCATAAAATGTCAAATGCCAACACAACTAGTAAAATAATATTCGTAAGGCTATTCCTGGTACGATCGAACATTATTTGCTCTGAAATAATTGCTAGTTTAATGACGTAGCAAGAATTGAAGTGTAATCGACCGATCATCAATGTATAGAAAATCCATTTATTGAACGCTTACTTAAAAATGAGTTAAAATGAGTAACTATGTCCCCTATCACACGCTAGTGCTGGTATAAATAATGATGATATGGTTTGAGGGGATTCTGATTGTTCCATTTCTCAAATGTTGAAATGGTCGAGTGGTAAGCAGACCAATCTAGTATAAGCATAGAGTCTATGGTTCTAACCTTCCGTCAATAACTTGTTTCACTGAAACCCAATATTTTTGTGTTAAAAACCAATGTCGAACATAACTTATGTTTAAATGGTCCACATTATGAGCTATTTCAATTCTATTGTAGTATGTTAAATAGTTTTCAACACCGGAATGGCAACATTATTATTTGTCACATTAAAGCAAAAATGCATACAGTAAAACATGTAGTATTACTTGGGATCATTCTTAATGTTGGTCTGAATCGGTTCAATGCGGTTATTAGGCGTTATTAGGAATTCTTTTTTCCCAATGAAGTAAACCACCATCACACTTTGTGAGTTACCCCAACAGCTTTCTTTCAGTTGGGTTTAGTCGGTTCAAATCGACCCTCGACCGTTTTTCGATGACCATACTAATGAGTATTCTCCATCAGATGAGGTGAGAGGCCTCAAAAGCGCTCTTTTTTTAATGTACACGGTTGTTTGCGAAAACCCATTAATGGGTCAAAAAACACCCATTTTCAAATAGCATGCCTGTCTGTCAAAAAATGGGGGAATTTCTCAACCATGCAATGGGTAAAAAAATACCCATTAGAGAAAATCCCAAACAATAAAAAAATGGGTATATTTTTACACATGAATGGGTGAAAAAACAGTTCAAAACCCAAGCGCATCCGATGCATCGTTGTTGGAAAGCGCCTCTTGTTTAGTTTTTCAATTTTATAAAAACTAAAATAATAAATGAATTCAATCTCGGAACAACGCAAGTAAGACAAATTATATTTAATGTTTTGATGCTTTAAAATTATGCTTTCAGATCAGATTCCGTAAATGAAAGTGACATTTCGTTCCATGCAGATCAATTGTCAAAATTCCGGTTGGTAATATTGAACAAAATTCCGTAACCTCTTTACTTTTTTGGTCGATACTGGCCTTATACCAGAAAAGGCATGAATAGAAACAAGTATATGTATTTTATTTTGTTATTTTTTGCATTTATTGATTGATTACCATGAATATCACAAAATTACAATCTACCAAACTGCTACATAATCTGTATGCAAAAATGGGTATTTTTCAACCCATTGTGGCTTATCTGCAATGGATGAATAAATACCCATTTTGGCTTCTTTGCAATGGGTGAAAAAATAATGGGGAGAGGCACTTCTAGCGAAAATGGGTGTTTTTTCACCCATTAATGTGTTTTTGCAAACGACCGTGTAGATCAGTCCAAATCCACTCTTAAGCGTTATTAATGAATACATTGTTGTTTTTTTTATTGAAAAACCCCTAGCACACTTTGTCAGTGTCCATAACAGCATCCTTAAGGTTAATATAAATTGACTTTCAAAAGTTATTAACACCTTTTCTCCACGATGAAAAAAGGGTAAGTTATGTCAGTGACATAATTGCAAAGTTGACGTAGGACTGTTTTTTGATGTGAAGAAGTTGATGTCATCGACTCAATAAATTTCAACTATATTTTATTCAGTCCAGAGAACCTATTAGTATGAGGCTTTATTATTGGTTCTCCGCGAAAATTTATAGAAAATGCAGTTCGGGTCGAATTAACTGTTAATAATATTTTGTTTGTTGAATGTCCAACGTGTTTGTAAGTGTTAAATGGATCCTGTGTTTGAATCTACATTAAACAAAGAGCGAATTACAACGAACAACTTAACTTGACACCCAGTGGGCCAGTTTGGACATTTTCGTTTTGCGAAATGTTCTACAGGCTGGAGCGGGAATTGAACCCTCACTTCATGCCAATTGCTTGAACGACGGGTGACGCCGCCAACCACTTGCCCAAGAAGATGACTTGGGCGATTGATTTGGCCATTTTATGTTTATGGACGGAAAATGGTTCGTGATTGAATGTTTCTTGTCTTCTTGGGCTGCAGGACGTTTGGCAGGACACCATTCGGTGAAATGGTTACACCGGAGAAAAGTTTTTTTCAGCTCCTCGTCGTTGCGGATGGCCAGCTTCAGGTAACGTTGGATGATTCTGGTCTTCTAATTTTCACGAGCGGCGTTTACTACCAACGTACATACTCGGCAAAGTTGCCCTTCGAAGCAGACGGTGAATACGATCGACTGGGAACAACAATCCGAGCAGGATTTTGCCTTTCCCTTAACCTTTCCTTTACGAATGCACAGCTATAACTGATGGTTGGTGGGGCGTCCCAACATGTTTCATAATCGCCGGCGTGGTAACTGTGGCAGTATGAAGCAATCAGAGCGTGGCACAAATATGATGTCATTTTCGACCATTAGCTTTGAGCGTTCAGATTTTTTTCGTTTAGGTACTTTTTAATAAGTTTAAACAAATACAATGAACAAAGTTAGCATCAGGGATTCAGCTTTGATGATCTACCTTTCGAATGAAATACTTATCGTAAAATTTCTGTGGGCCAGATAGGAGATATTATCGTTCCAAATCTCCAAACTTGTGTAACGCTTTCGATTTCAGATATTTTAAAACGGCGCCTCTATACAGGAATAGAAAAGAGTGACGTAAGTCGTGAGTCAAAACCACTACCAAACTTTGTGAGGATCGTTGGTTTAATTCGGCTCAATGTGACTACAACGCGTATTTAATTATGTCAATCATCATCACACTTTGTGAGTGGCCAAAATGGCATCTCCATACTTTTGGTTTAAATTGGTACTAACTAATATTCAAATAGATGTACAGGAATTTCATAGAAATATACATTTACGATATCTCAGAATTTCTTGATAATTGGTAATTTTGTCATTTTTCGCAAAATATTTGACCATTTCTGCGTTAAGGATCCGAAAAAATGCTTATTTTGCTCATTTTTACAAAAAAAAATCATAACTTTTTAACCACTTAGTCGATTTTATCATTCAAATTAGCAGATGAAAAGTTATGAATTTACTTTTTTGGAAATAAAAAAATACGAGAGTACACCTCAATTGCGATACTTATTATGATTAAACGGATTATATTAGTTTTTCATGGTTTTCATGGTCTCGAGACCAAGAGCTCCCTTGTTTTTGTATATTTCCTTATATGTAACGATTTTTTTACAGAACATACAAAATTGGCGATGCATGTATTTTAGTTTTTGAGCATTTTTTTTACACAAATGCTGTTTCAAGTTTTTTAAACTTTTCTGGCACGCGTTTACGCGACATTACGGGAACTAGAGGCAAAATACATTTTTTTCTGTTTTTGTTGTAATGAAATTATAAATTTTAATTGATTTAAATTGGTATCAGGTTATCAAAATTTGGAATGTATTGATGTATTGATTTGCATAATGTATTTCACGTCTTTGAGGTTATCAGGTATTGTAAAGTAGTTCAAAATTCATTTTTTTTCTCATGGCTACCATACATTGTCTCAATTTTCTGGTTCATAATGGATGCGCAAGTTTGTCTACAATTGCAACAAATCATTTAATTTTAAGTTTATATTCACTATGTATATTGTCTTATATGACATTCTTTATTCTTTACCATTATCATTCATCTTTATCATCATCATTACCATTCTTATCATTACTTGAGTTTTCGGGATTTATGTGTTAACATAAAACTAATTTTATAATTTTCACCTAATAGGTTATAAATACTTTTGATTGTTATGTCTTATATGTCCTTTGATCCTTTCTTCTCCTCTCATGATTTAGAAGTATCCGGTACCTTGAATACAAGAAGCTACACTGGATTTGGTAGTGGATGAGTTGACAGTTCTTTTTTGTCATTACGATATCATAACTCACAATATTATTATATTTGATGATATTGTTTTATTGATTTTACTTCATAAATGATTTAAACATTACTTAATTTTTTTATGTCTTTAACTTCCTTACAATTTAATCTTGCTTGTTTTCCTAGCTCAGGAGCAACAACTATTAGGTCAGCAAAAAATAAAAGCAGATTGCTGCTATGAAGCTAATAATGTCCACGGCAACAGTGAATTAAAATGTACATAGGTTAATATTGTTAAATTTCAAAAGATTTAACCAGCTTTTTCAGGATACCTCAAATCAATTGCTCAATTGCTGCTATAGCTGAAAACAAACGAGAACGTGATTAAGCACGAGAACACAGAACTCTACACATCAGCACTTTGAAACATTTCTTGCATTTCAGGATCAACATAATGAAGATCATATATAGTAGATTTACATTTACATAGTATTGTATTATTTACATTTACATACTACAAATTTACATATACATAAATATAAACACTGTTATATAAATATGAATGGATTGATGGAAATCATGGAAATGGGACCCTCAGGGCACCCGATTGAAGCACTCTGGATAAGGAGAGTGCGAATGCCAACTCCACATTGCTAACAGTTTGTGAATAGACGGCGCGCTCTCTTTTCCGAACATTGGGTCATCTTCATGTTAGATAGCTCGCTCTTTTGACCAATCGTTCAATCTCCTTGTTGGAAGGATATTCTTTATATTCCTGTGGAAACGTATAAGTGATGTTGCCTATCGATCCACCCAAACCGTATTTGGCCCTTCATACAATGGCATGATTAGGATAATCAGTGGTTATTAAAGCTAGATCAAAGCTAACAGAGAGAAGAGTCCATTGCTCTCAGACTTAGTTTTCGTGCTACAATGGGTGATAGTACATATCATATATCATGCATCACTATCCTTCCACGCGTTTCCATTAGTCAAAGTAAGTTAGCCAACCATGCGTCCCCATCAATCGAAAGTGATATTTATAAGTTCATTGAGCTTTTTGTGAGCTAAGCGATGGTCCATAAACCACGTGTTCTCATATTTGGAATTCAAGACCTCCCCTCCTTGTAGTCCTTTATCCATACCTTTTTGTTTAAAGTTAATATGGAATTTGTGTTCCTGCCAACTCCCTTCGTCTGTTCCTTCCAGCAAGGTTACCTGGTTAATGATTGGTCCACATTGTTTATTTTTCATTGATTTATCTTTGAATTAAATTACTCCGCGCCTTTTCTGACTGCAGAATTATACTCAACTTGGTGGTAAAGAACTATATCTAACTTTTTAACACATTCTGCGATTGCAAATTTAGTTTTGCAGAATTATAGCTCGATATGTTTGGTTTTTTTGTGGATACACTTAACGAATATATACATAAAGAAGCACATTTCTCCGCATCTCTCTTAAGTAAGTGTCGGACTAACATTCCTTCCTTATCCCCACCAGTTGCAAGGACGTGACCAGGACAGCTCTGGTTTGTTAGAAGGCGACACACCCTTTATTTGAGAGGACGGGATTGCTCCCAAATCACTATCTAACAGCAACCGATGAAGGTGCGTCTCCCTCTTAACAACAGTTCAGAGCTTGTACCACCTTCTAAGGTCTTTTTTACACGGTTTGTTCTCGGCGATAACTCCAGAACGAAACAACTTATCGACCTTATTCGAATCCCATTTTTCGTTTTGGTCAAAAAGTAATCATGTGTCAGTTTTTCAATTCACAATTTTTGGTGTAAATATTCAAAATTTCAAAAAATTATATTTTGACCATTGCATGAAAAGGTAACACATGCAAACAAATCGAAGTGTTTTAAAATGTTTATACATGTGAATTGATCAACTCTATTTAGTCTTCTTTACGTTTTTTAAGTTTTTAAAATAACATTTATGTACTATTATACCGACGAGGAAGGAGGATGTGAATGAAAATTTTTAATTTCTCATATTTAGTCCCATAGAAACTTTGAAAGGCAAGTGTAGTTCGAGTTTATAAACATTTACCTTCAAATTTTAGGAGAAGAGTCAGGACCTGATTTGCAAATGAATGAGTGGGGTAGAGCTAAATCGATTCGCCCTTATACCCCAGGGAGTCTCGCTGAGAATGCTATGTCTCTATCAACTAACCATTCATAAATCGTATTCAGTGGCAATTGTTTAGATCAAATAATGGAACGGCAATCATTATAACTATATTTTTTTAAAAAGAAATCCTAAACCTCTAGTTCAACACCTTGGAAAAGTGTCCAATATATCAACATCATTCTCCACTTCCTCTGTTTCGAAAGCCCCCGATAGCGAAATTCCTACCTAAATTGTAATGACATTTGAAACTGACTCAAATTAAATTCACATCGTTCCGTTCCTAACGGTTATTTAACGCGACTTCTCATATCAACCCTGCGCACAGCTCCGCCATCTCACGGTACCGAAGCAAACCACAAACTGCCCGCGGGAAAAGAAAAAACTTTTGCGTGACTTACTCATTGACCTGCAGCGCATCGTTCGAAAGCGGAAACATTATGTTCCAACGACGACGTGCTGGTATTAAATCGACCATCATTCCCGAAATTTTCTGCCCCGTTCGGACTTCGACTCCATCGTCGTCGTCGTCCTCTATTTTATGAGCCAGTGAAAAAAGTTATAAATTTCCCAGAGTGTGGTAGCAAAAAAAAAAAGAAAACATATATAAATAAGGCAACTTTTTTGTTCGATTCTATTTTCCCGAAAGCATAAGTAAAAGTAAAAAATAGTTTCACTCACTTGTGGACCGTCATTTGTCAATTTGGTCAGCGCAGCGACGTCCTCCGACGTGATGGTGGTTCCGAAAAATTCAAACCCACCCAGCAGGCCAGCTGGAGGAGCTGTTGAGTACCTCCCATTACACATGTGTTCGTACATCATGCCAATTCTTCTTGCCCGGACTTGGGCCGGAGCTCTCAGGGAGGTTCGCAATGGGCCATAAATTTTCGGTCCCAGCGATAAACGCTCATGTCTGGGATTAATATCGCCCTCTTCATAGTCGTCGTCGTCGTCGTTTTGGATGGAAACAGTTGTTTCTAGGCAGCACTTTTCTGACACTTTTTTTTAGCTCGTTTGCTCTCGTTGACACTATCACCGAGCTACTCCACTGAGACACACTTTGAGTCACATGTTTTCCGCTTTCGCTGAGCACCTTTCGCTTCTCGGTCAACTCACTTGTGCTTCCGGATCACTAGCTAGCATAATGCCAAATGCAGCCCCGCGAATTGTGTGCAACACTTGGCCGCTGCTCGTCTCTCTTTGTGTGCAGCGAAAAAACCTCTATCAGAGTTAGCACAATTTCCGGTCAACCGACACAACACAGCCAACTCTCAGAATGTGCTGACTCTTCGGTCGGTGGTAAGCCAATGATGGCGATGCGACCAGCCCTGGTGAGCCTTGGTCGACGACTAAATTTATAATCAACTTGCATGGAACCCGGTCGGTCCCTGGCCCATCAGTCGGCCCCGGCCAGGACGTGTCCCGCACTTCCGAAACAAATACACACACTCACTGGGTCGCTGGGCTTCACCGCTTGGTCTTCGGCGGATCCGAACTATCCGAGCGGTCGGATTGCAATGCGCTCGCTCTCGCTCACTCTTCCTGGAACTCTCCCAGCCACGGTCGCAGATATGCAGAATTGGCCGCACGCGCGTGCTCTACTTCGACTCTTCCGGTGGTGTCTGATAACATACACAAACCATCTGGTTTCTGCAACGACGGACTGAACCGAACGCTTCAACGTTCCGAATTGCTCTGGTTGTGAAATGCATCGCACTCGCACTTTGCTATCCGTGTGGTACCACCATCTCGACTGGGGGGTGGATATCCTCCCCCCATGTGGCGATTAGAACGAAGCAAAAGCTAACGAACGGACCAAACGTACACGAACTGCGTGTTCCACTGTGATGCGAGCGAGCGAAATTCGAGAGAGAGCGAGAAAGGAGCTTTCCGGAGGGGAAGCTTGCTTCGATTGATATGCGCAGGAGTTCACCCTGCGAGAGCTAGTCCGGTGCATTTTGGGGTGAGTGTGGGGAAGGGAGTGAAGTGAGTGACAATGGGTATTTTACTTGAAAGTTTCTCCTCTTGCCTCTAGAGTTGGGGGTGTGTTGATACTGAGTCATGATCTGCTGAATTATCAGTACCAATCAACCTAATATCGACCAAAATGTCTTATGAAAAATATTGTCAATAATTTGGTTATTTATTGATGGATTATACGAAATGATCGGGACAGGCAAATTTCCGGTCAACTTTGTGGTGATGTACGTTCATGAAATATTGTCCAAATCAAACTCTTCCAGGATCATTCGACTAGGAAACTAATGTAGTTTTGTATTGCAATAACTAAATAGGCCATGGTCACCGGATACCGGAGATGTTCCGAGTTTCCGGAGTGGCTATCTCATATTCAAAAATATGATGCGATGCGATGCAAGGTGCTGTTGTCAAACATTGTTTTTAGTAAGTACACAAAAAGAAGTAATATTTCTTAAGCGAATAAAGCCTTAAATTGACCGAGATGTGGCCATTTCCGTGAAACGGGTTCTGAATGCGGTCCGTTCTTCCTTCTACTCAAAACATGCCATGTGACAGCTCTTTCTTCTTGGGTTTTCATCAACAAGCTTTTTGTAAAGGGTGTCCCACATCAAATTGCATCACGGAAATAACGCTGTAGAAAATTACCCATTGGGTATTTTCTCCTGAAAGTTTGTTTAGAAGTAGTTTAGAGTGTTTTTTTTTTGTATTTTTATCGCTGTCAGTTTTACGAAAATTGAAAAAACCCGGAAAGCAACGTCGCGAATTGATTTTGCTCAAGCACCTGAAAAATCCTTCACTCTCTCATCGGGACATCGGAAAATATCTCGGAACCGTGCAGTCAACGGTGAGTCGTGTGATCAAACGCTACTACAAAACTCTGGAAGGAGAAATGCGGTCAGAATCGATGTTCTATTATTGATCGGGATCAAAAGCGTGTCGTGAACGCGTTTAAGCGGAATCCCAATGCTTCGGTCAGGGATGTGGCCTGAAAGTTGAATCTGTCCAAGTCTTTCGTTCAGAGAGTCAAGGCCCGGGAGAGACTGCATACGTACAAAGTGCAGAAGCCTCCAAAACGTGACGAACGGCAAAATACGGTGCGGAAGTCACGGGGCCGGAAACTGTACACCCAGATGCTGACGAAGCCTCACTGGAGCGTTTCCACTATAAATGACCTACCGACCGACTTCGAGTGTCTCCGATTTAATTGAAAATTTGTACACACGTTTTACCCACGAAAGTAAGTTTTTTCCACGGATGTCTCACGAGTCAGTTGTAAAAAGGGCGTAAGCATTTTGAATAGCCCTTCAATTAATAATTTGTAGCTCATTAACCATTGATTGTACTAAAACAGTATTAAAGAACAAGTAGTGGCCCTATGTGTGAAGGTTGTGAAAAAAATATACACTGAAAAAAAATTCGGAAAAAAATCGAAAATTAATGTTAAAAATTTGTATGTACTTCTCAATAAACGATTGTTTTATTTCCTTTGTTTTTTGACTGTGAAAACTTCAAGTTATCACGCAAATTTAAGCGACAATTTTAGGATGGAAAGATGTCAGGGAAAAAAGTTTCTAGAACACCAACTTTTGGTGTATTTCTTAAAATTTTAATATTTGCGAAAATAAATGTATTCTGATAATATAATCTGATTTTTGAAGTATTTAAAAAAAATCTGGTCATCAGATTCTCAAGATCATCTTCGTAAGAGTATCGGTTCTCGAAATATTTCCGATTGAATTTTATCATATTCGAATAATACTCGAAAAAACGACTTTTTCAAAGTTTTTCTATATTCTCCAACAACAAGAGTTAGATTTTTAAAATGTATAATAAATTTTACGCTACTCTCTCTCTCTCTCTCTCTCTCTCTCTCTTTGACCGCAAGATGATTGAATGAACGGTTCAAATAAAACAGATTATAAACTTTACGGGACTTAAAAAAATTAAAATACTTAAAAAATCAGATTACATCATCAGAATGCGCTTATTTCCTAAATATTAAACATTTGTGAAAAATTTGTTTGAGATATTTAAATTTTCATGTTTTTATGTCGATTTTTCCCGCTTTCTTTTTTCGGTGTATATTTTTTTCACAACCTTCACACATAGGGTCACAAATTGTTCTTAGACTTTTTTTTTGTACACACAGATAAAAAGAAACATTGAATTTTCTGCGTTATCTAATGCACATAGAGGCAATGCTAGATTTGGCATAAAGTAATGGGATATTTTATGTAAATTTAAACCAGATAACACCTGAATCAAGCCTGTTGTATGAAAGATTTCAAACATTGTTGTATGGTTCATCAAAGACTACAATCAATTGCGTTGTTTACGCCTCCTTTGGCTGTGCAACCAAAGGTTTTCGAGCTACAAACGCTTATGCAAAGTTTCATTCAAATAAAGAAATATCGCAAATAATTTTCTACATTTAAAGGTCATTTCTGCTGGAAATGCTCATTGTCTCATTATAGATGACAAAACTTACGTCAAGGCAAACTTCTGACAAGTTTGATATTCCGGAGGAAGTAAGGAAGCGGAAAGTTTGCCAAGAGTTTGCCAAGAAATATATGATAAGGCACGTGATCTGCTCATGTGGCAAACTTAGTGCTCCGTTCGAGACTACCGGGACTGTAAACGGGGAGATCTACCTCAAGGAGTGTCTAGAGAAGCGTCAGCTTTCCCTGTTGAAGCAACACGAGGGCCCAACTATCTTCTGGCCGGATCTAGCTTCGTGTCACTGTTCGAATGTTGTCCTGGAGTGGTACGAAGCAAATGGGGTCTTTTTCGTACCCAAGGACATGAACCCCTAAAACCCTCTACCAAGTCACTCTGCTTAGGGGAAAATGAGGTTGCAAAAATAGCTTGAATACCACGCTCTAGTAGTAAAGTTCATAATCCACTCCATTGAACGGAGGTTCGTTGTCCGATTTCATCACTCGCGGAAATCCTTCTCTTTCTAAGATAATATACAGAACAACAATGCAAATTCAAAGTTGGTTGATTTTTTCAGCCGCGCAGTTGCATACCTAGACCGGAAATCAATCACAAACAAAATTAACATGCCACCCAGGTAACCAATAAGCAGTATCAAGCAATTAAGTCGCCTTAAATGCTACATAAATGCCGCTTCTGGCCCAATATACGGCTGTTTTACTGCAATGCTATACTAATGCTTTAATAATACTATTTTGCATTCAAAATGCTCATTACAGGCTACATGCATTTAAATAGCATTTGAAATTCAACTTTACAACAGATAGCATTCAAGATGCTGATATAATACTATTATAAAGCTTGTAGCATCTGAAATGCCGAGTTAGGGTTGATTTACTGCATATGCTAATGCTTATTGGTTACCTGGGACCTTGCTTAAGATACGGTCCGTTAAAATCCATGGCGAGTATTCCAGACGGCTTAAGGAGCAAAAGTGCTATGCATTTCAGTCAACCACGCAAGAAGCACATGATTTTACCCATTGTGCCTCACGTGCCATTCCTGGCAAACTCACGAAAGCTCTGTGGTATAACGGAACAGCCATTTTGAATCACGATTCCATCAGTGAACCACAGATGGCTCTCAATGGCTTTGCATCTCAATATGTTAATGTTAATTTAAAAAAAATGCGTGTTAACATGCAAATACTGATATAAAATAAACATGGACAATACGATAACCTGCTAAACAGTTTCGTATTTCTTCGTAGATTCTCCAACATAATTTTCAGTGAGGAATTCAAAGGAACAGTATTCCAATTGACAAACTTCCCAAGGGCTTAGATTTTCGGTGAAGGCTTCATCATCACCTTGATTTAGACGCGACAACAGTCCTGCGATTTCTTTACTACCTCGAATATATTGGATGTCTTAGTCCTAAGGGCTATGACGCAAAGCCCAGCCATGATCCCTAGGCAAGGCCCATCTGGGGCTTCAGAATTAATTGGTTTATAGAATAAGGATACATAATCAACTATGTTTTAGTAGCTCATAAGGTATTGTGCGGAAGTCTTGGCAAATTCTTGTTCATCTTAACAATCTTTGTGTTCAGTATTGTGGGTTTGAATAGTACCAGTATCTTTATTCGCTGTGTAAGGTTACGGTTACGGTGTCATTAAAAACTATAGAAGCTTGTTAAGCTCGTCAAATGTCACCTTGGACTGATCTAGATCATCCAAACTAAGCAATTTGGATTGAAGAAAAAGAAGTTCATTTTATCGCAACACCTAATCCACTCCAACTTTGGCATAATTTCACGTGATATTTCATGTAAATTAAAGCTAGATATCGCCTAAATCTGGTCTGCTGACAAAAGATTACAAACAATTTTGTTGTCTAGCCTTATGCTGGCTTGAAGTTGAACGGCTGTTAAAAATCAATATTTCTTCTATGTAGAAGTCAGAACCACCGTAGAGTCTTCTGGTACACCGTGAAGCAGTCAGGTAGAATACGACCTGCGGACCGTAGACTGCAAGGCAGGCAAGATGAAGCCATGGATTGAATAGAATGGAGCCAACCACTGTATACAGCAAAGGTCAATTTAAATACGCAAAGGACTTTAACAAGGCAATGTTCTTTGCTGCCTTCTGTTAAAATTTGCGCTAGAAGGCGTTATGCAACGTGCACACTTTAACATTTGGGTGCCATTCTCAATAAATCCAGCCAGTTCATTTTTTTCACTGACGTCATGAGTATTGTCGAAAGATCGTTCCAGGTGGTTGCTGATCAGTACACCAAGCTAAAGGGTTGAACTATGGTAATTAATGTGAGTACACTGAGGACCAAATTTCTGTTGGTAAGAAGAAGTATGACAATAGAAAAAGTGAGTTAGATGTGGTTGATGAATTTGTGTTCCTCGGGTCATTGGTAACGGTGGAATAAAACTGCAGTAGAGAACTTCAGAGACGCATTATATACATATGGTGAGCTTACTGTGGACTCTACAAGACCTTGAAGTCTAGTTAACTTCATCGCCTCTTAAATACACAGTAGGACCAGTAACACTACTACGGAATGGAAAAAAGACAATACCCCAGAGGAACCTGCACTTGGAGAACTTGAGTTTTCGAACAACATATGCTTAGGATTATTTCTGGCTCGTGAAGAATAAACCATGAGTAGGCGATGAACAACTCAATAGAGAATACAATATTTCGAATGGCGTGTAACCTGGAAGTTGACTTGATAACTAAGGTGAGCCTAGTGACAAACGGAGCCCAGCATACTGATGGAATGAGTTACTCAGCAACCTTGGTGCTACTTGTATCAAAGCCAGAAGACGCGATCAACGAACGGGAGCGAATAGACAGGGGCAAAAAATGGTCCTCCAAGCAACCAAGGCTGCATTAAAACACGAAATGAAGCAAAACAAGTCTGTTTCAAGGAACTATGCCGAGATGCCGATGCCAACCGCCAGGACTACCAGGGACTCCGGGACTTACCGATTAGTCATGAGGAAGATCAAAGTTCCAATAATGCAAGGTGAAAGGTGCCCAGACAAGACGTGGTCACCCACATCGTACAATGCAGCTGAAGACTTTAACTGCCGCGTTCGGATATAATTCCCAACGTGGCCTTGAAAACTACCCTACAGGTATTTCATGACATGTATAGGAGCGAGCGTGTTGCAGAGATGTCTGGTGGAGACGCGCTTCAAGTGGTGCTACCGAAGCAAGGAATGCCGTTGGGGAAGGGGACAGTTACCATGTGTTTGATGGATACAATCGGTAAGCTTTTGGAAAGGAAAAGGAAAGGAAGAGTAAGTATGGCTTATTGTCGAACCAATTAAGGTTTCGTAAAGGAAATTCAACAGTTCAGATGCCATTCGGAATTTCGTCGAGAATGCAAATAAGTCGCACAAACAGAAGCGGACAGGAAATTATTACTGCGCTGTAATAACGATAGACGTGAAAAATACTTCCAATAGTGTTGAAAACAATAGCTAGGAAGTCATCGCCGAAGCGCTGCAGCGAATGAAGGTTTCTGACTATCCGAGCAGGACTCTTCAGCAAGTTAGTTTCAGAACCGGGTTCTAGTATACGATACAAAAGGTCGTATAGGATCACGGAGAGATTTCCATAAGGTTCCATCCTTAGCCCAACGCTCTCAGAAACGGGATGTACACGGGATTTGAGGCGTTGACTTTGCGGACGACTGGAAGATGTAGAAATGTTGGCGTCCAAAGCGATCGACACAATTGAAGACTGGATCCACGGAGTAAATTTGTAGATAGTCGACCACAAAACGGTACTACTGTTGGTCAGCAACTGTAATGAAATACAGTGGACTAAAGTCCCCATTGAAGGACATCCTGTAACCTCGAAGCGCGTGTTGAAGTACCTGGAAGCGATGATTGAAAACCAGCTGATCTTAAACAGCCACGTCGATTATGCCTGTGAGAACGCGGCGAAATCTATCATGCCGAATAATAGTGGACCAAGAGGCGTCTCTTGGCTAGTGCTTGCTCCTTGATACTGAGGTATCGAGGTCCAACCTGGGATCCAGCGCTGGAAATCAAGCAAAACCGAACGAAGTTTAACAGGAAGTATTGTCTCTTTGTTATGCGAGCCATGAGCGCTTACAGGACCATCTCGGCGGAAGCAGTATTCGTTATCGCCAGAATGATCCCTATCGGCATTATCCTAATGACGGACAACGAGTGCTACAAGAGGAAGGGAATCAGAGGAGTTCAGAAGATCGTGCGAACGGTGTCTATTCCGAAGTGGCAACAGGAGTGGAATACGGACGAGAACGGCAGATGATTGAACAGATAACATAGCGAGGTCAAGTTTCACTTGGCTGATCATGGCTGCTACTGGCAGTATCGACACCCCTCTCTGTCGAGAATACGCAGAAGCCGAAGAATCACCGGATCACGTAGTTTTTGTGTGCCTGCGGTTCAGTTCAATGCGTAGCGCTGTGATTATCATAAACGGAGCAAATACTATCCCAGACAACATCTTTCAGAGAAAGTTTCGCGATGAAAATAAGAGGAAGGCGATTGACAGAGTCATTAGGCTAATTATGTCGGCTCTGCAGCGAAAATGGGGCGAAGATCAAGCGAGCGGTTAAATGAAGCAGCAGATCATCGGTCTTGGGGGTCGTTCCACCTCCGGGGACTGCTCGAGTCGCCTGCTGCGGAGATAGCAGTGAGATGGTTCGTCATGGTTCGGTTTCGAAAGAAATTTCACTGACGCGAACCTCTCCGTCCGCATAGAATAGATCAGCCGACGGGGATTGTTCGAGTCGCTTATAGCGTACACAGATAGAAAGAAAATTTAAATTTTCTGCATTATGCAAGTTTTGGCAGAAAATAATGGAATATTTCATGTAAATTTAAGTCAAATAACGCCTGAATCTAGCCTGTTGTATAAAAGATTGCAAACATTGTTGTATGGCGCATGAAATATTGCAAACAATTTCGTTGTTTACGCCTTCTCTGGATTGGAATTAGATGAAGGGCAAATTTTACGCGCCTGTTAAAATACATTATTATTTCGCTGAATTGCTCGAGGAACACTTCGTCGACGTAGGGCAGATTCGCCGTTGGGAACTACTGAAGTCGATTGTATCAAGGGTGGGAGCTAAATGGCTCAGAAATTGAGTAGGAGCTAAGGGGCACATGCAGACGCATATAGTACAGCAGCAAACCAGCTCTAAGTTATCAGAGCTGCAGCGCAAATAGAGAGTAGACCAACGGTTCAGCAACGTACATTAACGAGGGTGTCTGTGGAGGAGAGCATGTCATGACCGTCGCCTACTACATATCGATACACGTATAGATGGGAACACGTAGCGGCTTGTAATTGTAGAATTGCGATCAAAGCTGAGATCTGAAGAAAAGTACATAAGCACAGCGCCCTCCAGGGTAGTGCTACACCGTGGTCTCGAGAGGAAATTACTAAGGAAGAGTAATTATTGTTTTTAAAGGTTCCAAGTCCCATTATCGCCTGAGTGAGTTCCAAACTGTATCAACAACACAACAGGCCTGACCTGTGAAGCTTTTTAAACCTTACTATAAAAAACAAAGATGTACTCAGATCATCAAACTCAGTTGGTTTGTATATAAGACTCGGCTCTACGGGTTTCGGTTTGAAAGTCGAATTTTCAAGCAATTCATACCATTCTGGTTGTGCAGGGTTGGTAAAAAGACGATGCAAAACTTCATCCTTTATTAAACCTAAGTCTAGATGGAATATGCTCAGGACAAAATATGCAAAGTTGTTTAGCATGATACAGTCTTGAGCGAAGTTTCATTCGATTCAAAAATGTTGATGCCAACTCTATGGTCAAGTTGACGCGAAATCCGTCATCCCCAAATTCGAGAAAGGTCTTTTAAGTTAGTTGTAAAATTTACCGCAAATTGTAAATAAAGCAATAAAAATGGATCGTAGTGTGCGCCGCTTGAAGTAAGACGTGAAAATTTTTCTCGTGTCATTCTTACTCGCTTTATTTTAAATTTTATTTAAAGTTTATACAAATAAATTATAAATTTGTGGTTTTCAAAAAGTCTCTGCAACTGTAGAAAAGTGCATATCTTGCTCAATGGACTAGACAGCCATTAAGTTAATTTTTTTGCGGAGTGAATATAAAGGGTGTTTCGATCAAAATTTGGTCGACTAAAACTTGACGCATTTCATTTCATCGTGAATTAACAAATTTGTATAACCCTCATTTTCAAGATGTGTGCGTGTAGCATCATGACCCTTTTTTTATTTTGAGATAAGCACTTCAGTTATCAAAACGTCGTCGAAGGAAGATAAGCAACGCATCAAAATTCAAAGTCACGGAAGTCAAAGTTCGCGAAGATATATCTGGTGTGGCAGGCCATCTGTACCTGTGGCTTGAAGAGTTTACATTGCGACCGGAACCGTCAACCAGGAAACTTATCCGAGCGAGTGCCTACAAAAACGTCTACTGCCTTTC
The DNA here is from genome assembly GCA_034211315.2 of Aedes japonicus. NCBI lineage: Eukaryota > Metazoa > Arthropoda > Insecta > Diptera > Culicidae > Aedes > Aedes japonicus. Next base: position 31,680 of record JASCZW010009455.1, on the reverse strand, counting down.
CTGAAGCGGCACAATTGCGCCGTACTATTTTGGCCGGATTTGGCATCTTGCCATTACGGAAAAAGGCCATGGAGAGCTGCCAACGACGTTCAAGTGTGCCCAAAGACAAGAACCCTCCCAACACGCCAGAGCTCCACCCAATCGAACAATATTGGGTCATCGTCAAGCGAAACCTTAAAAGACTCAAAAAGCTGCTGTAAGAGAGAAACAGTTCAAGGCAAACTGGTGTTCTGCGGCGAATAAAATGAACAAGGAGACTGTACAAAATCTTATGGCAGGAGTTAAACGAAAGACCCAGCAATTCGCATTCGGTAAAATGAAAGCTTAGCTGAATATTTCTCCTGTATTCTGTATTAACTGAACATGAAAAATAAAAAGAATTTGACTTATTAATAAAAAAAACTTTGATCGACTCACACACATAACTGTTTGACCAAATTTTGATCGTAACACCCTTTACGTGAAAATTTTTCTTGTGACATTTTTTGTCGTTTTATTTAAAATTTATACAAATATATTATAAATTTATGGTCTTCAAACGACTCTGCAAGTGTAGAAAAGTGCACATCTTGCTAAATGGACAAGAAAGCCGCTAACTTTATTTTTCTCCGGAGTGAATATGTTAGCTGCATTGTTGTGTTTTGTACATATTTTCGCTTATTCGGTTCTAGAAGAAAATCAGCTGCTTGTGCTCCATTGCGAGGCTGACGACGGTTATGAAAACGAAGGAAGCGTTGGTTAACGAAAACCAAAATTCATACGGCTATGCGACAGAAGGGCTATGAATTCATCATAACGTGAAGATTTTTTTCATGATCCCCTGAGTGAGAGTTTCATGAGTGAATACTCAACTGATCCGAGAAGCACTCGACCGATTTTGATGATAATCGCTGTGGCTACGACTCGAGACGTCTTTGAAATCTGGGTGAGCTCTTTCTTTTATACCTTTGTATATCGTTTGATACAAATTTCACATTAATAGTATTAATAGTGATTAAGCGTGTTGTCAATCTGGAAAATAATTCAGATTATTTTATTAGATTAGATCCGATTTCATTAGCTTAGGTCAGATTAGATCCCAATTTGTCTTCTAGGCTTTAGAATTACATCCTAACCAGAAGAACAAAATCAACATCAGATCTATCAATCTTGTGGATAAATAATTTAAACCAAGCAGAGGACCGTATCGATAATTATGAGTACACCTTTGAGGTTCTGTATGAAAAAGACTATGAGAGATTGCGCAAAAAAGTGTGAAACGACGATAGGAATGGTCCAACGCGCAAAGGAGAAATTCCCTGAAGACGTACCGGAAACAAAAATGTCCGAAACGCAGCCAAATTCAGGCGGATTCCGTCAAAACTCAGGTTAGAAAACTATAAGAAGACGTTTTGGGAAAAATGACATGTGTATTATCATGGATGACGAGACGTACGTCAAATTGTACTACAGGGCACTTTTAGGGCCACAGTTTTACACCGTGAAGCGTGGAACGGATGTCCTGAATTTGCGAAAAATTTGGAATAAAAAGTGTTGCAATTTTCCAGTGCGGTATGAAATCGACATAAATTTTTACTACCGCAAATATAAACGTCGAAATGTACTGGAAGGAATGCCTGCAGAAACGAATTCTGTCACTTATCCGAAAACACAAAGGTTCGACACTGTTTTGGCGTGATTTGGAATCCTGTCACTATGCGCGTACCACCTTGGACTGGTATGAAGAGAACAATGTTCAATTTGTGGAAAAGGCGATGATTCTTCCAAACTGTCCACAAATAAGACCCATTGCGCAATTTTGGGCTTTCATAAAACGAAAGCTGCAGAAGAATGCTAGAGGAGCAGATGACATCATCAAATTATAAAAAGACTGAGCAAACGAAAGCAATACCATCGACGGAACGGTTGTGCAAAATCTCATGAGGAACATCAAGAAGAAGGTGCAAGAGTTGGCCAGATCTACGAAAAATTAAATGAATACTGATGTAAAGGCCTTTTTTGATGGTTAATAAATAGTGTAAATGAATTTGAGTTGCAAAATAAATAAAACGTATTTAGATACAGCTATTTTTAGGTGTACTCATAATTAACGATACAGTCTTTAATCAAACATATACAGCTTTCACAGCAGATAAATAACTCAACCAGGCTCAACCAGCATTCATCATCATTTATATTGCATGGGATTATTTATTTAAATTTATTATTGAGAGGCAAGATACCCCAAATTGCCAACATGTAAATCTTTGTTACTTCCAACGATAAATCTTTGTTGCTGCAAAAGAAGAAATGTGATAAATTTTCTCTCACTACCCGTTCTTACATTCTCAGTCATTCTTCTCTTTTACAGTGAGCGAGAAATGGCGCTATTATCATAAATGTGGCTTATAGTTAATGTTAGGATAGGACTATAGTTAATGCTTAAGTCGCAACCATTTGAATAAAAATGGAGCATCACTTAACCTTCTTAGACTAGATGCTCTCAACGACCGTTTTAAATAAATAAATCCCCGGCTATTCAATTCACCTTTCCTTTGATTTCTACTGAAGGCTACGTGGGTTCCCCATGTCTTCTTAAGATAGTTTCCAAATCCTCCCTATCTCCAACGGTTGCATGGACGTGGCCAGGTGAGCGATCGTGGAGTCTCTTTGATCTGGATCCGTTTCATGGTGACATGCAATCTCTTCAACGAATTATTCCTCATTGTAGCTCCATCCACATGTTGTGAAAACGTCAATGCAATGCTAATGCTAAACAGCAATAAAAATACAAAAAAGTCCTGTATAACTTTTTTAGGTTGATAATCCGTTATTGATGCTCCTGGCAAAACTCTCATATACTACAGTGCGAGCTCGCCTCCCTTTTGTGTGAGTTCCCACTTCTCCTCAATCCGACAGTGCATTCCATTTGGACTGGTACCAATACCATATGGATTGTCCGCTCTCTCAAAAGCTCCTTTCCTTCCGAAATCAAAGCCAAGAAAAGCACCACAGTTGCTACAAACCTTGACCGTGGACGTCGCGGCCAAATATCGACGGAGCAGCCTTATTTGGCATTCCAGAGAGCACCACTCACCTGAAAGTAGAGAAAGAAGAAAAACAACATAGGTTAGAACATAATCAATGTCTCTTGATGGAGCTTTATGCTGTGGTTCTAAACCAACCCCCACTCAAACCCACCCCAACAACGCCAGTCAATCGAAGGGCAGCTGATTCCGTTCAGCAGACCGTACTTATCTTCTCTCGTTCTCGCTCTTCAATCAGAATGTTTGTGAAATGTTCTAATCCTCCCCTTACCCACGAATTTCGTCCCCCCCTCTCAAGGCTTAGCCGCAAACAATCAATTTAGGCAGCTTTAGGCAGGCATTAAGTACTTGCTGCACTGTCTGTAATCCTTCGAGTGGCTCGGACGAACGTACTCACTCATTCACTCGCTGGGTTCGCTCGTTCACTTGTTTGCTTGCCAGCTCGCTCGCCCATGGCCCATAATATTATTTTCTCGCCTCAAAATCCGGACAATAAACAAGTTGACTGCTGCGAATTCCGGCACCCTGTGTACGGAACGGCCACGGAATACTGCGCGGGGAGGCAGGGCGGGGGTGTTCATGTAAAATGTATTACCATAAGCTCAACGTCGGGGAGAGAGGATGCCTCGGGGTAAGCTTTTCCGGAATCGGAACGAATTGAGGCAAATGCAAGGGGTCTTTCGGGGGACGGGGAAGGGGTGGTTGGGGGAAAGTTTTTCCAGCTGTACGGTCGCCCGTATGATCCCGCACGCGTTGTTTGATTGTCGGCGGTCATTGGTGTGGTCAAAATTCGAGTGTGATATTGGCCTTACGAGCAGCAAAACTGGTAGAGCTGAGTGCAACACTACCAACACCGAAATGACAATTTGCAGCGCGAGGTTGTTGCTGAGTGGGTGGACCTTCGAAGTTTTGTTTGAATTGAATCGATATTGTTCGATGTTGAAAAAGGAAAGTCATACCATACCGCACGTTTACCAACTCCGAAACTTGATAAGGGTGGCAACATCCTTAACTTGGAATTCGGAAATTTGACGGTACGAGTCGAGATAAAAAAAATACTGCCATCTCAAAAACGAAAACTTCTCCTTTAAATCACATGCAACAACAACAACAACAACAACAACAACAACATTTTGGAGATGCCATGCAAACCGAAAACGGGTCCAGGCCGAAACCTACAAGCATGCATCCGAACGAACGCCGGAGCTCAGTGCTTTTCGATGTGTAAGAGCTTTTGCCGTCTCACCTCGCCCAGGCTCGCTTCGGTTGGTTGGTCCTCGGCAGTCTCCGTTGACCAGCCTAGACCGACCTGTGCCTGACTGACCAGCAAATGCTCGAGGATGAATGATTGAAATATTCATGGGGGCATCGTCGTCTGTTGGTAGGTCAGCGAGAAAATCCTGCTCGGTTCCCGTTTGAGCTGCAGAGTGGCAGAGTAGCACAAATTTTCCACCGCCATCCAGCAATGCAATGGAATCTATGTCTGAGGTTAGAGTGATGGGATAGGAAAAACTAAAAAAAAAAAAAATGAAGTGTGAATGACTCTGTAACATTCGAGCAGGACGTAAAAGGAAGTATTTAGATTGAGCTGGGTTTGGAGTTTTCAAGGATGAATGATAGTAGTCGGTTTGAACTACCGGGATTGATTGCAACTCAGGCGCTTCATTCATTTGGAAACTCAACGAAAAATCCCTCCCCCGAACACATTCAAGTGAGATTCTTTGTCCTGCGGCTTCATACAATGCCATTCATCATCGTATTTCAGTTTTGTCGCAGAGTGCCAAAACAAAACAGAAGACAAACTCCATACGAAAACGACTTCCGTTTATGAGACAGCAGACTTTCCCAGCTTTTCCTCTTCTTTCGACTAGGTTACTATTGACATGCCGAGAAAAGAGTATGCCACATATTCGCCTATTCGCATTCCCCTTTAATTCAACTTTTTTCATTTGGAGTTTTTACGATTCTCGGACCATTTCGACTATTAGTTCTATTTCATCAATTTCTTAGTTTTTTCTTCATCATATCTTGCTGATTTTATCTATGCATATGCGGCAAGGGAATGCCATGATTTATGATCTAATTAAACAAGTTTAGTAGCAGTAGTGAGTTTTTTGTTCGATGACATGGGAGGAGGGCGTTGCTGTCCTTAAGTTATTGATACAGAAGACATAAAATGAGATCTTACTCCAAAAATAACTCCCAATGAGCTGCATGAAAAACTGTTGAGCTGTTAATTTTTCTTCTGGCCTCCAATTTTTGAAAATATAGCTGGCTCCGGTTGCTTTTATTGAACAGCTCAACTGTTTGGTAAAACTTGATTTACGAATCCATTTGACAATGATGACAATAGCAATTGTTGCCGTCGGCAAAATTAAAAACCCGGTCATTAAGAAATTACCGTTCCCGAAAGCAAACAACAGCTGTGAACGGGTGACGAGCTTTGAACGCACCCCGGTGATCGACAATTCGACAAAGATTTTTATTAGAGCCTTAACTGACAAACGTAAACAAGGGCTTCTTCCATAAATTTCTCACCCTTGAGTTTAATCACTCGCCGCAAATTATTGGGGATGCTCTTGTAGTATATGCCAAATGTCACTTCAGAACTTCCAAACCTTTAGGTTTTTTTTATATAAAATTTCGGCCTCCAACATACTCTAGAGAACGAAGTCCACTGGGTTCAGGTTTGGCGCACTCGACGACCTCTCCAATCCAAAGGGTTTTCTTCACTTTGTCCTTCGCTGAGTCCTGTTGGAAAACCCAATCCCTGGAACCAAAATGACAATGTGCTCACGATTCGACAAGGTTCTGTAGAACTAGTTCCCGATATGTATTTTGGTTGATCCCTCTGGCACCATCTTGTAGGATCGTGTAGGGCTTCGTTTCAAGTTTATCTTTCAGGTTCAAACGGAGACTTCTGATCCGACACGTTAAGATCATCCACCAATTTAGGAATACTCTTAAGGCACCTCGTGGCGATCTTCACCAACGCAGGTGTCCCCACAGCAAAAGGAGGTACTTCCGGTCTCTAGGTATCTCTATAGGTGTCTCTATACGGTGTTCAAATTTACTGCATACACGTAAATCAGACTGCTCATGAACGACGTCCTTCTGCCGTTTTCCTGCTCGGAAATGCTCTGTGCGAAGGGTGTCGCCTACCTGAGCGTCTCAAAACAGCATCTGTTCTTTATGTTAGGATCGGCTGATCATTATCTTCTTAACAACATGGGACTCTAAACGAATATGTGCACGATAGTCTCAGGGCAGATTTCAAAGTATCAATTCAACTCCACCCTATCCAATCAATTGATAACCATGTCTTGAATCTACCCCTAAAAGTTGAGTTCTGTATCACAATCAATTATGTGATTTCAAGCTGCACTAGCCCTGTGAGAATTCTATCGTCATCACTAAAAGAGAAACAAACTTTTCGTTCTCATCCTTCTTGTGCTTCGGTATAAAACCATACGAAAGTATTTGCTAGCTGTCCTACAAGCTTTCGATTGCACATCGGCATAATTAGATATTAACTAACTAGTGAGATGACCTTCTTGTACAGTGTTCCGTCAACTACTAAGCAGGAAACATTGTTTCGTCGCTATTGTATGGAACTGCTATGACTTAGCAGTGGTGTATTGGCAATTGTGGATCATTTATTTTTGAAAGTAATTGCCATAGGGGACGTCCATTAATTACGTCACGCAAAAATTGACTTTTTTAACCCTCTCCCCCTTGTCACGTTTTTGTATGGACATCAAAACTTTTTGTATGGGTCGTGCGTTTTCGCAAACCCCCTCCCCCTTACTGCGTGACATAATTAATGGATCTTCCTAGGAATCAAATACTAATTAACTAACGTGACGATCAATCGTAATGCGGCCTTGGGCAAAATTGTTGATGGTAAGATTTCTCGTAAGCATTAACGACAGTAAAGGGCGATACGGTCAAAATTTGGTCAATATCAACTTGACGTATTTCTTTAAATTTTGCATTTAAAAACCTGTAACACTCCTGTTTTGAAGGTGTGCGTGTGCAGAATGTTGCTCCTATTTTGATTTTGAATTCACTTTTCAGTTGTCAAAATGCCGTCCAAGCAAGAAGAGCAGCGTATCAAAATTTTGCTCGCGCATCGCGAAAATCCGAGCTACCTAGCACGCAAAGTTGGCAAAATCGCTAAAAGTTGCCAAATCAATTTGGGAACGTTTGTCGGACAGCCAGGAAGTCTGAATCGGGGGGAAATCGAAAACCGGAAGCCGCTGAGACGACAAAGAGAGTTGCCGGTAGTTTCAAGCGAAACCCTAACCTATCGCTCCGAGATGCCGCAAATAAGCTGGGTGTATCGTCTACAACCGTGCATCGAGCCAAAAAACGAGCCGGACTATCCGACTTACAAGAAGGTAGTGACTCCAAATCGCGATGATAAACAAAATACGACGGCCAAGCGCGATCCCGGAGAGCTGTACACGACGATGCTGACGAAGTTTGACTGCGTGGTAATGGACGACGAAACCTACGTCAAAGCCGACTACAAGCAGCTTCCGGGACAGGAGTTTTATACGGCAAAACGAAGGGAAGGTAGCAGATATTTTTCAAGCACACGAAACTGTCAAAGTTCGCAAAGAAATATCTGGTTTGGCAAACCATCTGTACCTGTGGCTTGAAAAGCAGCATTTTCATAGCTTCCGGGACTGTCAACCAAGAAATTTACGTGAAAGAGTGTTCGAATAAACGTCTGTTGCCTTTCCTGAAGAAACACGGTTGTTCGGTACTGTTTTGGCCAGATTTGGCATCTTGCCATTGCGGTAAAAAGGCCATGGAGTGGTACGCCGCCAACAACGTGCAGGTGGTTCCCAAGGACAAGAACCCTCCCAACACGCCAGAGCTCCGCCCAACTGAAAAATACTGGGCTATTGTCAAGCGGAACCTAAAGAAGACCAAAAAAACTGCTAAGGGCGAGCAGCAGTTCAAGGCAAACTGGCTTTCTGCGGCGAAGAAGGTGGACAAGGTGGCTGTACAAAATCTGATGGCAGGGGTCAAGCGTAAGGCCCGGCAATTCGGATTTGGAAAAGCGGAAGCCTAACTGAATATTTTTCCTGAATTTTATACTAATTGAACTTGAAAAAGAAATTTAATTTCATTTTTAAATAAACGATTTCACTGATTTACACGCGTTTTCCCTTGACCAAATTTTGACCGTATCAGCCTTTACTAACGATTTCTTTATGTCGTTAAGAAGAAAAGCTAGTAAGACGATAATGAAAAGTTTGGGTTTCTCAAAGTAGTTTCCGTAAAAACTCCAAAGGGCTAGTGAAGTTCGAGTTTGCAAATCGAATTTAGTGGAGTAAAGCTGAAAAGATACTTTGAACCCGGTAACTTCTGTCAGTCACTGCATACTGTATGTCTTCTCGTTCATCACAAGCCCTGAAGGAAAGAACAATTCCTTGGACATTCCCTTCTCGCTGATTGTCAGCCACAGAAGGACCATTATCGAGAACGTGGTGTAAGAAATATATTTGACGTCAACTCTTACCTACTTCGGGGGGAACATAAAGTACCTGTCTGGCCTCAGCTGGCGCTTCCTCATAACAAAGGCCATCTTGCCCAGGTTACTTCTCCAATGACTGGCCGGTCGATTGTAACAGTATAACAGAATACGTGTTTTGACATAAGAATGTATTGTTTGGACTCAAGAGTAACTTTTGAGAAGGGTTTATGTATAGTTGATACAACAATATTAGGAAAACAGTAATTCGGAAAACGTTCGTTTTAGAGTAAAAATATCTGAAATGAGATGGTAGGGGGTCAAAATTTCCATGAAAAAATATACAATTTTTTTTGCATAAACTTAAAATTCAAATTACAAAACACACTATTTTTTTAAATTTCTTTGGTAAAATTTGGACAAAAAATATTAAAAAAGTTTTCCTTACAGCCTTTTTTGGTAGATTTTCAAAAAATTTAATTATGTTGATCAAAAGTACTTTGCAATTTCAAAATATGATTCAACATCAAATATCTAATCGAAATGTTAATAGTAATGATCACCCTAGAGGTAACCTTTCTCGAGATATTTTGAATTTAGTTTCAATAGTGGCTAAAAACTTGAGAAACACGCCCTTTTCATAAGTTATTCGAGATAGTCCATCACCAAAACTATGGTTATTTCAACAAACATGGATATTCCAATAACTTTGTTTCAGACTTTCACACGATTGGACTAATAATTTGAAAGTTATAGGAGATTACTTCAACATAAGGGCCTGTTCATAAACCACGTAGACTAATTTTTTAACATTTCACCCCCCCCCCCTCCCCCCTCGTAGACTTTCCTCCATACAATTATTTTAATTTTTGTATGGAGCGTAGACTTTTGCCAAAATTAGCCCCCCCTCCCCCAGAAAAGTCTACGTGGTTTATGAATAGCCCCTTATTGTTACTAATCCCACAACGGTTTGGTCGATTCGATAAGTAAACCCAGCTTTTGATAGACCTAATAAGTTATTTTGATATAACTTTTAGTTATATGAACACAATAATTTGAAAAAGAAACTTGCATACATATAAACAAATATTTGACCAAAATCAAGTATTTCTGAGGTATAAATAAGGTAGGTGATTTTTTCATATTAAAAAAAAAAATTCGTATATATATTTTTATGGACATTTTGATTTTTTTCAGACACTTTTTCTTTATAATGAAAGATTTCCGAGCTACTGTTTTCCTTAAACTGTTGTATCAAAAACACATAAGGCCTTCCCAAAAGCTACTCTAGTATCATAACGACCGTTCCTTATGCCAAAACACTTATTACCACCCAAACACAATGATAACGGAAACGGAACGAAAAACGGCAATTTTGACAGTTGCTGCAAATGCCTTCGATATGTCCAATTGGAATCGGCTTGGATTTAGCCTGTTTTCTTTCCGACAAGCAGGCATATTCAGATCGGGCTTTGCCGTTTGCCGTTGCCGTTACCATTGTGTTTGGGCCATACTGTTATTCCGAACACGTTTGCGAAATTTCGGCCAAATCTAACATGCACAGATTAAACGAAACATTGAATTTTCTGCGTTATCTAATGCACTTGATGGGGACCTAGATGTGGTAGAAACTGATGGGATATTCCATATAAATCTGAACCAGATAACGCCTGAATCTAGCTTGTTGGATGAAAGATTGCAAACATTGTTGTATTGCAAACAATTTCTTTGCTTACACACTTAGAAAAATTTACAGTATTCGGTAATTTTTTACCGAACTTTCAACAGTGAATTTTACAGTATTCCAGTAAAAAAATTACCCGAGACTTGTCAAATTTTACCGAAATCTGGTAAATCGGATTACCGAACTGTTCAGCTGTTGAAAGTTCGGTAAAAAACTACCGAATACTGTAAAATTTTCAAAGTGTGTACGCTTCCTTTAGCTTGAAATTAAACGAAGGGAAATTTTACGCGCTTGTTAAAATTATTTATTTTTTCTGTGACTTGCGGAATAATGGAACAGAATATTATTCCGCAACGAAAAGTGACAGTCCCGTTCAGATTACATGGGCAGGCGTTACTAAGTTACGATGTTTGCCCTCCTTTTCAGCTACACACAAGGTAATTAATTTCGATAGTAAATGCATTTATTAACCATAGCTTGTCCTATTCTAAAACACATTTCTTTAAGGGAAGGTCCATTAATTATGTCACGCAGTAAGGGGGGTTTGGGACAACCTGACGATCCATACAAAAAAAATTTGAAGGTCCATACAAAAAATGTGACAAGAGGGGTGGGGGGTTATAAAAAGTCATTTTTTGCGTGATGTAATTAATGGACGTTCCCTAAGCTGCATACTAGTCCTATAACGATAACCGTAAGTACCTGAGCACGAAACAATAACACATGAAAACCTAATTTTGATCTTGATGACTGGCTTAGGTATTAAAGAGCTCAGATTAGGAGGCAAAACACCTAAGAATTGCAAGCAAAATATCTCTCGAATACCAAAACTTGTTATTTTGGATACCTGGGAATACCTGAGAGGTACGATTTTGGTATTGTTTTGCCTAAATATGGTATTGGTAATTTGTAGGAACAATTTTATTGTATTATCCTCAGGTATTTTACCTCTTAATCTGAGCTCCTTAATACCAAGGCCAGTTATCAAGCTATTCGATCCTGCTCGGGAAGAGCTCACTATTAAAGCGCCTTAAGGTCAGCCACTCATTTAATCGCGACTGGCAGTCAGACCTACTGCAATATATGATAATGTACAAAACAAGCTCTCATTTGGTGACAGGCAAATCTTCAGTCATATTGATGCAAAACAAAATGGTCCGTTCGAAACTGCCAGTGAGTGCCGGACTTCAAGATACTGATGCCATTCTTAAGTATAAAGGAAAGGAAAGAGAAGATTTAAGAAGCCATCAGTTATACAGCTTGGAGGTAAAATTTTGGGTGCAATGCTGTGATCGGCGCGTGATCAGTTGGTGGTCGGCTTATGAAATGTGTAGTTTGAGGATCAAGGGTCGGATTTTCAACTTCAGGATTATCAACGTGGATTCCCCGCATTCCGAAAGCAATGATTTTTACGCGCAGCTAGAACGTGAATACGACCGCTTTTGAGTTTACACCGACTATTGGAAAGTTCTCGGCTTTCCATAGAAGGAAAAGAATGTTCCCTAGTAGCACACTTGTTGCTATTCAGTTGAGATAACATAAATATGACTCGCTAAGTCATCATCAAGTTACTACAACTAATTATGATCGTAGTGTGCTACTTGGGTTGTAAATGCCGGCTCGGCTGTCATTTTTTTTCTGTACACAACTGTGTTGCTACGATTGGCGATTCATAGGTAGATTTACCACCATTTCGCTAAAGTCAGTCCATATTTTCAATGCATGCAAGATCAACACGTTGCCGATAATGACAATCAATGAAATCCATTTCAAGCTTACCAGAGCTCCTGTTACCCATAAAACACACAAAGGATTCATTCGCAAATAACTTGTTCTATCATTAAGTCCCACCCACGACATTAATTCTCCGATGCTCAACAACCTTCCGAAAACCCATCTTTCTTAAGACGCCCACCACCCGGCCCACGAATCCTTAGAATAGCTCTTCCGCAGCATGGCTTTCCAGTAACGGAAACTAGTCACGCAATAGAAAACTAATGCCAAACTAAAACGGCAACGGTTCTAGTTTCAGAAACCCATTATCATTGAACCCTTTCCGAACTCTTGGCTTCAAACAAAACGCAATTGTACAACTGTAAACTTTTATTAGTCAGAACAACTCTTTTCCCCACTATTTATGGATTCATCCCAACAAAACCGGAAAATTGAGTTGAAATACGATAAACGAAGCATGAGCTGCCGAAAGAAATAGTTTTACACTCAAACAGGTTGGCAGCTTCGAATCAGCTGTTTCCCCTCCCCAGACACACGGACACACCCTCAACGGCAGGAGGGTTTTCTGGATTAGATCGGTTCTGGGCATGCGCGCATTAGACAACTGGCGCGGTCGTCGGGAAATCAACTGTCGGCGCTTGATGGTTCTAATCCTACCGTTCGGCTCGTATGCTGCCCTGGTGCAAATTTTCACACATAAACCTATCGTATTTAATTGCTGGGGGAAGACTCGCTCGGACACTTTAAGAATGTGGTCGAAACTTTTGGGTGGGTTGGTTGATTAGGGTGATTCGGAATCGCATTTGGCCTGAGATTCAATGGTCGCACTTTGATTAGTAGAATTAATCGATGATAACTGTAAGCAGTGGGTTTTAATTTGCTATCAGCTGCAAATTGCAGTGAAGCTTGTTATAAGTTTCTCATATGCTAAATTTCGGCTAAATTATATTGGAGTTTTTGGTTCAACGAGGCAGAATTAATTACTTAGAAATTAGGTATCAATTCATTCCATTTTTTTGTTTGGGAATAAATCTCAGAAATTAGAGCAAGAACATTATTCTTCATAGTATCCGGAATTCACATTCGCATGACAAAATAACAAAAAGGTCGAACATTTGGAGATTTTGATTAGTTTCACTTCCAAGAACCAACCTAAAACTGTATCGAATCTCGCATATTATTTGAGGAGGAACAGTTTTATGAATCACCCTAACGTAGGAAGACCTCTATTCGATTCCTGTAGTCCTGAGTCGCATTAGAATGTTGGGAAAAGGAATAGAAATTAATTTGAAAAATTCCGAAGTAATCACCCTACGGAGGGTTCGAACTCTTCTTACTTGGTTCATTTTAAGTCTTCATCGATAGAAAATTTCGAACGTGGTGGTTTGATGGTTGATGAATTATTGTTTGTAAAAATGTATCGATCGATGGACATTCTCAAAATTTTCGTTTTCCAAAAAATAGTGTATGCTTAGTAAAGAAATATGAAAACAAAATACATTTACTTTGAAGATTGAGTTTTCAATCCATTTACAGCAAATTATTGAAATTTAAGGACTGCCCCAGAAAGTTTGGGCACCCCTAGTTTTCAGAACAAATACTCGTGTATTGGAAATTCATTTTTTATTAGATATACTGCATATATTAGAATACCACATCAGGTTAGTGTTCTCAATATTTGCAATCAAGCGATTGTACACTAGCTGCCCGAGCAAAGGATTAAAGCTATGTCCATTTAGAATCCGGAATCATAAAATCATCTGTATCTCGGTAAAGGATTGACGTACAAATAAGTTAAGTACATCAAAACAAAGTTAATTGACTGTACTTTAAGAAAAAAAAAATATCAAACCAAATCATTTCCCTTCGTTTCTAATGAAAATTCGCACTTTGTTTTTTATTCCTCCCATCAAACGCTGCACAGCTCCGGAGTCAACATCCTTGGCACATTTGTTCCACATTTTGGTCATCCAAGTCGCGTCCCGAGCCGTTTTATCCGCTTTTATTAAGGTTCCGCTTCATTATTGCCCAAAATCTCTCGATGGGCCGGAACTGCGGGCAGTTTGGTGGATTAATGTTTTTATCGATGAAATCCTGCTTCGCGGTACCACTGGATGACTTCCCGTATGCAGTGGCAATTCTCCAAATCTGGCCAAAACTTCACAGGACCTTTATGGGCTTTAATTAAAGGCAGTACGCGGTTTTTGAGGCATTCTTCCTTGTACAGCTTCGAGTCCATCATCTTATTCGTCACGAACACTTTGGTCTTTGCTCCGCTACTGCATATCCCTTGCCAAATCATCAGTTTTTTGGCAAATTTGTCCATACAAGCAAACTTAAATTTCGCAGGTACATCTCCTCGTGCTGTCGCCATGTAGAATTTTTGGCCAGGAAGCTGTCCGAAATCCATTTTGACGCAGATTTCATCGTCGATGAGCAGGCATCCTTGGTACTTCGTCAAAACCTGCTGGTACAATTTCCGAGCTCGAGTTTTGGTGACGAAACTTTGCTTCAACGTTCTGTTTGGTTGCTTGCTGGCTCGATAAGAACGATATCCTGCTCGAAAACGAATTCTTCGAACGGTACTGTGAGCCGCAGCGTATTTTTGTGCGATTTCATTATCTGATCGTCCAGGATTTGCTCTGGCGGTTCTCAACTCCTTCTTATTCAGCTTGCGGTCATCTGTTCCACTACGATGCTTACCTTGAGACACTCGATCCACGCTCTTTCACTCCCTGGAACGTTTGAGCACGTCATACACGGTTGATTTGACGATTTTCAACGTTTTTGCGATTTTTATTGTGGACCTCGTTGGATTATCAACGTGGGTGTGAAGATTTTTTTCTCTCCTATCGGCCTTCATCTGGAATAACTTTTTATTCACTGCACGAAATATCGTGAAATTTATACCACAAAAAATGGTCGCCTAAGTGAACAAACCACTGTAAAAGAATTCTTGCAGCCGTCCCGCTGCAACACAATAAGTGTTTTGGATTCTAACTGGACAGAACTTTATACCAAATTGATAACAAATTATAATACCAAGTTATCACTGTTTGATAACAAAATATGTTATCATTGAGGTTGAATAAACAATTAAAACAACAGAATGAATAACAAAAAAAATTTCGTTGAATACCATAAAGATTATTTTATTGTCATTGCGAACATCTTGATAACAAATCTTGTTTTCCAAGCAAATATATTGAAATAGTTTCAAATAATGTTAACAATTTGAAGTCATATTCTTTCGTTAATGTCTGGAAAAATCCTTTTAAAAAAAAGCATCATTTCTTGTTCAAATAAACTATTAAAATCTATAGTTTGGCATGCAGCTAGTATGTTGAAAATGATAATATAATAATCAATTGGTGATAACTAAATTTGTTTTGCGATAGCAGCGGAAATCAAAACGATATCTGTGACAACAGAACTTGTTACTTGTATGGTACCAGCTTGTTGTTTTCCTTTGCTGGGGTGACGCACGTTCCCACGAACGATCTTCAAAAAATTCGGCACAGACTTCTTAGTGATCCAATCTTTTTCAAACTTTTGAGCGGTAGCATTCGTCAATCCTCAAATTTCTTAAGTTGGTCGAATTTGCGGGCAATAAGAAGGGCGCAATTCCTTTGAAACGAATTGATGATTATACAGTTCGAATTCCCATCGAGCATCGTATCGTACAACTTTCGCACTCCGGTCCTGATCGATGGTTCTTGTTTCGGACTCCGTTTCAGCTGCTTCTGCTTCTTATAGGTTTGAAGATTCAAACGTTCTTTAGCACGATCAACATTGAACTTCAAAGTGCGAACCATTTGGCTCGATTGCCTTCATCATACGTTTATCCAAACGAGAGTTAGCAGGACCTTTTTTCGACCCAATTTCGGTTTATCCTCAAACGTGGTATACTCACTGAACTAAGGAAGTTTGCTACACAGAAAAAATAATTAATTTTAATAAGCGCGTAAAATTTCCCCTCGTGTAATTCCCAGTCAAAGGAGCGTAAACAACGATATTGTTTTCAATCTTTCATACAACAGGCTAGATTAAGGCGTTATCTGGCTTAAATCTTCATGAAATATCCCATTATTTTCTGCCAAATCTAGCATTCCCTTTATGTGCATTAGATAACGCAGAAAATTCAGTGTTTCTTTTTATCTGTGTAATTAATTCTTCCGGTCCGCTTCCTAGCACCTTGCTTTGAAGTACCTAGTAGTCACTCACCCACCTGTCTATCTGCCAAATTTTGGTAAACCGACTGCTTAGAATATTCCGCCCACTATATCACAAAGTATTGTGGTTCTAGAAAGGTTTATAATCCATTTTCACATTTGTTTCATCGTCCATGATTATACACCCAGAATTTCTACACAAAATTGTATGATATAATTCCTGGACTCTAGATTTCACAGTCGTGGTCTGATTTGAGTTCCTTTTGGGTTTCTTCTGCTTCCGATATGTCTTGAGTCCATGTCACTCATTAGCATGCATCACGTTAGACGTCAAATTCCATATCTTTTTCGCCACATCTCAAACGGAATCCGATGGTTTCTGCTTATAAGCATCTCTGATTTTCTAGTCAATCGCAGGACTCTTAGGACCGGATTTCCGACTACTCCTCGGTGCATCTTCAAAAGTATATTGCTCTCCATATTTTCTAACTGTAGTTCATACCGCTCCGACGCTCACACTCTCTTCTTCAGCTAATTTTCTTAAAGAGATCCCACTCTCAGTGTACGATACTTTTTTTCTGCACTGGAGTAAGACCACGCATTTTAAAAGTCAACCAGAAACTTTTATGCCATAACATCCATAAATGGGTAAACAATAGGACTCAGTCAAAATAGTCAACAGTCAAAATTTCATTCAATTCAAAATAACCTTCAACATTAGGTGTACTAATAAGTTCTGGAACAGTCCAGAGTACAAATCGGGTTGTACTCCGATCAAAGATTAAGAATTTTGAACTAAATTATATATCCAGTGTTCTCGAATGCATGGAGAAACACAAGCAGATCTATCTCCTATTATGGTATATGAGAACAGAAAACTGTTATACATACTACAGTATACTTAAACAGGGGGGGGTTTAGCACGAGTCTACGACTTTATGTCAATCCATCCTTCTTCTTCCAGAGAGCGAGTAATGGCGCTATAACCATAAGCCATAATAAGCTAAGACAAGAGTTAGTACTCATGTCGCAACCGACAGGCAGGCTCTCAGGCTAGATGAACCTGTTCCAGTTTTTGTTCCAGCTTAGAAAAGCGGACAACAAAGAATTGCATTAACTTTCTTTGCATTGTAACTCCCAACAACCTATGTTTATTTATAAATAAGCTTATGCTTTCTCGCCAAGGAAAGCCTCCCGCATTATCCCATCCAACTTCCAACTCCAGATGTCTATTTAGTAAGTTCTCAGCATCTTCTTAAGTAGACATCTAATCAATACTTCTCTCCCATCTTTTGCTGATCATAAGGACCAGGCCAGGTGTTGTGCAAAGAGATCCTGTCATACCCAAGGCAGCTCTTCTGGCGCTTCCATCGTCTCTACAAAATCTTTGAGAAGCAGTTACAACGTTGTAGAACACTTAAAACGTATGAAAATTCAAATTAAAGAGTTGTGGTGGGGAAAAACATTTATGGTATTATCATTTGTACTTTCCTTCCACTATATATCGTTGTGCAAATTAAGAGAGAGAGAGAGAGAGAGAGAGAGAGAGAATTTACAGGGCCGAATGACCCGAAGGGTTAAAGTCCCTCTCATAAGTAAAAGAAGAAGAAGAAGAAGAGAGATAATATTTCCGTTTTCGGCGAAGTTTCTCAAAATATTCAACCTAAGGTACGATGGTTTTGTGCATACACTAAAGAGTTAACTATTTTATCTTCGTGTTAAACAAAAAAAACTCTGATCAACAAATCCGGAAACATGCTAGAAGACATCAAAAAGTTTCTTGATATATATATATACACACTTAGAAAATTTTACAGTATTCGGTAATGTTTTACCGAACTTTCAACAGCTGAACAGTTCGGTAATCCGATTTAACGGATTTCGGTACAATTTGACAAGTTCCGGTAATTTTTTACCGAAATACTGTAAAATTTCACCGAAATCCGTTAAATCGGATTACCGAACGTTCAGCTGTTGAAAGTTCGGTAAAAAATTACCGAATACTGTAAAATTTTCTAAGTGTGTATATTAATGCCCCACGATTTTTTGTTTCATCTCACTGTTCAGCATCGATTATACAAGCTCTGAGTGTCGCGAAGTTCTTCATAAATAATAGAATTTTTTTTCGAATTATGTTGTACTACCCCAGGATTATTAATAAAAAAAAAAATATAAGGATTTTTTTTTTCAAGATGCTCTAGAGCATCGAAAGCATCTGCTCAAGAAACAATCCGCAAAAATGCCTAATATTAATAGGTATTTTGATCCTAACAGTTTGGATAAAGAACTTCATCAGCCTAATTTATATTTCTTGTCGATTTATTCTGAAGCAAGTTAGACTTTATGCATCAATTTATGGATACAAACTTGTACGAAACTTTCGTTTTCCCACATCTTCTAGCTAACATGATTTCACTGATTAGGCTGAAAGATTACCTTCACGATTGTGAAATGACCTAAATTTGCTTAAATAGAATAGATTTGTCTGGTAATGCATTCTAGGTACACAGAAAATAGTTACAAGTAATAAATTATCTGTTCCCAGAGAAACATGAACAATGATTTCACAAGAATACCGTAGAACCGATTTCCGAGAAGAATTTTTTCCCTATGCTCCTAAATATGGCCTAAGTTATACATTACACAGTAAATTGTGTGTATTGCTGAAATGCAGAACAGAAATGCATAAGAATGTAATTATATACTTTTGATTGTTATTTTTTGTATTCTCCCCAGCGCGGAAGTAACGATCTTTGAAATAAGTTTTTAGAAGCAGATAATTTCTCAACTCCATGCGAAGCGCTAGGAGCGGACAGTCAATTTTATTGCTACAACGCACAGACATGAAGAAGAAAGTGTATTGATAGTTCCGTATGGGGCAACGGCAGGCTTTGAAAATTGAAAGATACAAGATTGAAAACGAGCGGAGGGCATTTGAACGGTAGTATCCAATCAGGCACATAATGCCCTCCGCTCGTTTTCAATCTTGTATCTTTCAATTTTCAAAGCCTGCCGTTGCCCCATACGGAACTATCAATACACTTTCTCTTCATGTCTGTGCGTTCTAGCAATAAAATTGACTGTCCGCTCCTAGCGCTTCGCATGGAGATGAGAAATTATCTGCTTCTGAAAACTTCATCATGTAATTATATGTTTTTCAAATGGCTAATCAAAAACAAAACCACAGTAATACAATATCTATTTAGTGGGAATTTTATTGTTCTGAAATGAGTCCAATCGATCTTATGTGAAAACCATTCAGGTGTTTTAAAGTAGTTAAATTGAATTTTACTTGTGTAGCTATGTGTTGATTATAGCGAATATTGTTCAAAACGAACTACCTGAAGAAATAATAAAATGAAAGGTTTGCGAAGATTGTAACGAACAATAAACCTAAGTTATGAGATGAAGTTGCATCCACGATTAGACCCAATATGGGGCTTATAGACCGACATTACATTCATATCCATCAAAAGTTGTCATCTTTAGAAATGAAGTTATTTCACTTTTCGGAATTCAAAACAGCGAACGCCTTATTAAGCTTATCTAAACCAACGGTTTACTAGTTGAATATTGTTTCTAGCTCAATCACTTTATGAGTTAGAATTGAAAATATAACCTACTGCTGCCTGTTACATATTGTTTACTTTTAAATTAAAGTTTTAATATGGTGTCTCGGCACCAGGAGCAGCAAAATCTTATGTTGGACAAATATTAATCGTTCACAGAAAACAATCGCTAATCCGGTCGGGGTAATGCCACAACCGGTGTAGAATGTCATCAGCAAGTTTCTTAAAACCAGAACGGTTCATAAGAAGCAAGCCAAACAGTCGAAAAGGGAAACACTCAACAAACAAGATGAGAAACAAGTGGTGAATGTGTATAAGAGGAAGCCCAACATGTCGGTCAGAGATGTTGCCAAAAAGTTGGATGTAGCTAAGTCAACTTTGTAGGACATGCATGTGAGATGTTACAAAAAAGAGCTTGAAAAAGCAATAAGTCAGGTCCAAAAGCTATATGATTCGATTGTTAACCAAACATACAGAATGCATCGTACAGAACGATGAAGGCTGGCTTTCCACAAATCCCTGGTAATAAATTCTACACGACAATATTTCGTTTGGCAAGCCATCTGTACATGTGGCATAATCAGCCAACCATGCATCTCAACCGGTAATATTCATAGCAAAATTTACATCAAAGGGTGCCTTCAAAAACATTAATCATTCAAACTGTCCAGAGCTCCGACCGATGGAGAAATTTCGGGCAATAATGAAGCTTGATTGTCGGAAGATAAGACGGGAGTCAACATTTATTCAAAGTTTCATGGACAAATGCTTACAAAACTTGAGAAGGGAAACTTGTCCAAACCTTGATGGCAAGAGTCAAGTCCAAAAGTTGCGCTCAAAGGTGAAATTTAAATCTATTATTGCAGAAGTGTAAAGGAAGTATGTGCGGAAAATAAATGTTGAGAAAACGATTTATTAGCATTTCTGTTAAATCTATAACATTGTGTGATGATACAAAAATTCACGCTTTTTCAGTTTCTCTTAACAGTTTGTACGATACTTTAGTTCAAAGGCTACAATATGGTATCTTAAAGTGTAGAATTCATGAATTTGTATGCCTTTTGTGCCGAATACTTTTTTTGTTCTTTACTTTACTTTCAATGCTGTTTTAACAAAATTGCAACAATTTGTTACTCCACAATTAATCTTACTTGATGCGTAGAAAGATCAATGGATTTTGAATCCATTGATTCTAGTTTACGTTGCATTTTTCTGTTACGTCAAGTTTCAGAGAACGAAGGAACGCACTACTAGTACTAATAAAGGGTGTGTCGATACTTATTGCGATACTTTCAAAATTGCGTAAATATTGTCATACTTGTCCAAAGTTGGCCCAAATTCTTTTTATAGTATTAACAGTGAGATTTCGGGTCGAGATGCAAGAAAATAAGCAAACTATTTGAGATATATCAAATACAATATATTTGATATTTTTATCATGTTTCTCTAAAGACATGGATAAAGGTTTGAAAAAGTGTAAATAAGCAGTTGTTAACCAATAAATGCCGACAGTTTGGACCGACCACTCTCTATCCCGATTCCTAAAAAATCCCGAGTCCCAGATACGAGACAAATAAGATAATGAATGTCAACTACGTCAAAAACGTCAATTGAATTCCATACCCTTCTCCGTGAGAAACGTAAACTCTGAATTACTGAACCAACTAAACTGATTTCTAATTTTAGGTGAGATTACAATTCAAAATCTTGCGCCTCCTGCCGAGAGACTACAGTAATTTTTGGCCAGGCTGGAAGGATGCCGAAGAATGCTTCCGTCGTCGTTGTCGGTGATTAGGATTTCTAGTTTACTTAGCAGGGTCGATAGTGACTTTCCCGCTTCGCTTAGAACGGAACAGGACGGCATGACACCATGAGGGTGAGTATTTCAATGCCAAACAATATTATAGTTTTAAACACTGTTATATAATTAATGAAGTTTCCAAGGTGGGTGGAGGTTAATTGTACCCCGAGTTAATCTATTGGAAAAGTTTAAACTTCGAATCATCCCAACCAAAAAAGGCAGGGCACATGTGTTGTTTTTTGACAGTTTATAGTCACTACCAGAAGGTCATGAACTGATGGAGAAGTTTCGGTGAGTTAGAAATTCGTGCAACACGTGAAATGCGTCTTTAGTAACTATGATTCAGCATTGTCCGATGCAACTTTTCATTTTAGTTTATTGAAGCCTCTCATCTAAACTAGCTTCCGCTTCACAATGACGTTTGAATGTTGAGGAAAAAAAACCTACTCCAGCAATGATGTGCAATGATGCGAAAACCCGGACTTTTTCTACACGCATACTTCACTATACAGTCGGATGCCAACGCATATCGGCAGCCCGCCTGGACGAGGACGATGAGGATATTGCCAGCGTCAACAAGAGTAATAAAATGCGTAACAAGTATTTTGGCGCCACAGTGTCCGGATGCATGGCGTTCCACCACCACCACCATCATCATCATCGTCGCCGTAGTCGTTACCATCGACAACGGCAGCCCCACCCTCTCGAAAATCATATAAACATACTTCAAAAAGGTCACTCCTTTTCCACCCCGACTTCAATTTGCGTTCTTCCTTTTCGGGAACGAACGAACATCCACTTCTACACCATCATCATCATCATTGCCACTTGCTGCGTGTTGAACTCTGGAACGTCCGCAACAGGAAGAGGTCCCGTACGGTCTCCACTCTCCCGGCCATGATACGTATGAGATGAGGAATTACAATTGCTTGTCATCACATTGGGTTCAAATATTATTTTATAGGGAAGGAGGGATGCAATGTTTTGAACACTATCACACGCTGTTTTAGAATCGTGGCCACATTCGATCAAAGCCTTTAACGAGTCTGGTGAAAAGGGGCACTTTAAGCGGGAAATTCATCTGAACAACAGGATGGAAATTCGGTAATGTTGTTTTCAGAGATGTGTAACTTAGTTATTCATTTGTGTCTTGATTTTTTTTTAAACATTTTCCACTCCATATTCTGTTTGCAGTTCCACATTTATCAGTTGGAAGACTTGAAAATTCAGATTAAGAAAGCAATACAGGGTAAATGTTGGCTTCGGCCATTTTGACAAACCATTCCGTTATGCCATATTTTTCTTCGTTTAACAACATACATTGAAAAATGCTGCTAAATCTGTCTACACTAGAACCATTTTTTTTCACACGCAGTTCATATAATATGAATCCATACCGGAATAAAACAGGCGCTGTCGACAATTGTTACACTCACTTGTGAAGTTTGGTGCTTTATATTAACACCTTCCAGCATATCTTTATGATCCTGTCGATTGTAATAGATAGAGTAGCAAGGAGCAAATAAATGTAAACCAACAAAGACAACAGCTGTATGCACAACGTCATCATAATACTTACACAAGGGTGGACTCTGCTAAGCTTGCCGAGAATATGTGTAAATCTCCCTATGTTTTGAGCTTAATTTTGAACAAAAAACGAATAATTGCCATATAACAACATTTTACACCAGTTTCATGATGGTGAGGCTATTACAGGTCACGGCTCTAGTTTGGAAAGAATAATCTGAATCAGCTCATAGCAATTAAATTCAAGACACCACAACCACTCCAATCGTATCAATTGTTTGCTTCAGGATCCGTTAAAATAAATACAAATTTCTATACTCATTTAAGAGTTTAACAGATTCAAATCGTATTTTTTCAACCTTGACAACCAGTACTACTTGGTAAGAGTTAGCAGCGAAAGTAGTAAACAAGTGGTTTAATCTACAAATCAATCTTGCTAAATTTTTTAATCAAAACTATTCATGTGAGAATGTTACGATTCACTCGTTCGGTGCATCAAGAGGTTTGAACTGAAGCTAGGCCAAAGAAAAGAGAATCCCACTTTTAGCATACAAACCAATAAAAATAAGCGTCAAATTCAAAATTGCCCGCAAGCTTGCATACAACAAAGTTATTCACGTGCTAGTTAGCTTAAATTTACATGCAATGTCTTGTAGTAGGGACATATGCGTGATATATCGCAGAAAATCACATGATTATGGGATTAATTAAAGAAGTCGAGTCGATCGAAATTGAGCATTATAGAAACCGACTGAAACTGATCGAATCAGTAATGGAGCCCAACTGTTAACTGTAGTGTTGAAAGTTTTCTAAGTGTCTTTGAAATATTGCATCATGTAGCAATTCAGGACTTTCGTCATTTTTGACAGTTAGAGAATAAATATTTGCATGTTTTACTTTTGTTTTGAGGATGACTCTAATGTTTCTGTTATTCAGAAAACCTCACCTCACCTCGCTGTTCCAAAGAAGCGATTTGAAATACTTTTCGGGAAAGTTAATAATTAATATGTGCACAGAAAAAAATAATTAATTTTAACAAGCGTGTAAAATATCCCCTCGTTTAAATCCAAGCTAGAGGAGGCGTAAACAACGGAATTGTTTGCAACTTTTCATGCGCCATACAACAAAATTGGCAATCTTTCATACAACAGGCCGGATTCAGGCGTTATATGGCTTAAATTTACATGAAATATCCCATTATTTTCTGGCAATTCTAGTATTCCCTTTATGTGCATTAGATAACGCAGAAAATTCAATGTTTCTTTTTATCTGTGTATGCATATAAAGGGAATGCTAGATTTGGCAGAAAATAATGAGATATTTCGTGTCAATTTTTGTCAGATTATGCCTGAATCTAGCCTGTTATATGAAAGATAGCAAAAATTTTTGTATGGCACATGAAAGATTGCAAACAATTTCGTTGTTTACGGCCCCTTGGGTTTGGAATTAAACGAGAGGAAATTTTACGAGGGCCATAAAAAAAATCTGTGTAGGATTTTTTTCAGAATCGAGGATTTTTTTGTTTTTTTTTTTGGAGGAGTATCTGAACTTTGGAAGAATCCTCAAAACTTTTTTGATGTATTGCTAAACTTATTGAAAAAATTTTATGCTTCTGTGTTAAACTTCAGGGAAGCTTTCATTCCGATAAAATTTCACAAACGAGGAGAGATGGAAATCAAGGAATTGTAATTCCTACATGAGGTTGTATCCTAGCTCAAAGTACGCCGTGAACGTTGGGGAGATGGTGTTTAGCATAATTTAATATGGCGTCATGAGCAACGAATATCATAATGGACATATGAATGTTTTTTTGTACAGCATGCTTCTTATGTTAGTCAGTGATTTCTGTTAAAATACAGGGAAGCTCTTTCCTGATCTTCAACAAAGCTCTTTGTTAAAATTCTGGGAAGTTTTCTCCTAAACTTTCAGCAAGTTTTCTCATGAACTTCTTGGCTCTCATTACTGATTTTCTTGTAAATTAACAAATATCAACCCACAACATTACCTTCTAAGAACACTTGATCAGTTTTTTCAGAACCTAGTTACTGTCTAAACTTCTGATGAGTCCCATTCTGAACTGCGAAGAATTTTTTTTAACAAAGTTTGGAAATGTTCGCTCCAGAATTTCTTGAAAAATATTTTTAAATTTGTTGGAAGTTTGGTCCTGAATTGCTGAAAAGTCCTCTTCGGATCTTTAGGGAAGTTATCTTCTAAATTTCGGAGAAGTTCGTTCCTGAATTTCTGAGAAATTCTTACTTAACTACAAGAAGTAGCCCCTATGCTTTTTGAAAGTTTCATCCCGTTTTTCTCAGAAGTATCATCCTGAACTTCTGGGAATTTCTAAAATTCGAGAAAGCCTCATTCTGAACATCTGGAATGTTCGATTCTGAACTTCAGAAAAACTCTCTAGCACTTATGAGTAGTTCGAACTAAGTTTTTGGAAATTTTCCATCGGAACTTTTGGAGGGTCAGAGAATTTTCCTAAAAAAAATTGAGAAATTCCTTCTTAGTGCCAACTCTAGTATGTTTTCCCTGAAATTCTGGGAAGTTTTTTTTTCCTGAGCTTGTTCTTCTCATAAGTTCCATCCTAAACTCCTGAACTGATAAGTCCCATCCTGAACTCCGAGGAAAATTACACCAAAACGTTGGAAAGTCCTCTTTAGAATCGCTAAAAATTCCCATAAATTTGTTTTTACCTGAACTTCTAATAAGTCCGCTTCTGAACTTATGGGAAGTTTTCTCCTGAACTTCGAGGAAGTTTGCTCCTGAAATTCTGAGAATATCTTGCTGAAACTACTAGAAAATATACAATTTTCATTTGAAATTCTGAAATTAAGGAAATATACTCTTCTGAACTTCGTAAAAGCTCTCTAGCATTTCTGGGAAGTACCAACTAAACTTTTGGGAAGTTTCTTTCGAGCTTCTGAGAAATCCTTTCCTGAACTTCAGAGAAGTTCTCTCCTGAATTTCTAGGACGTTCTATGCTTTGTGAACGTTTGTTTCTGATTTTTAGAGAAATTTTAAATAACACCCTCCCTGGTTAGTTTCCTCTTGAACTTCGGAATAGTTTTTTTCCTAACCTTCTGGGAACACTCCAAAACATCTGGAATGTTCCTAACTTCTAAGTAGTCCTCTCCTCTTATCTTCTTCCTGAAGCTCTGAAAAGTCCTTTCCCGATTTTCTGGAAAGTAAACTCTTTTACTTCTGGGAAATATGACCTTGAATTTCGAAGATGTTTTGTTCTTCGGGATATTCCTGCTTGAACTACTAAGAAGTTTTCTTTCTATACTTCATGAAATCTATGACTAAATTCGAGTAACACTTGACTCGTGGGTCGACTAGATAATCCCAGAAGTACCTTAGAAAAAAATCAGATATCTAATAATAATTTCAAAAGTTCGTGACATTTACTATTGCTGGGTTTGAGAGCTAATGTCAGGATCACAAACGAGAAAATGAAATTTACTTTTTGTTATTCCGACCCAAGGTGCATTGGTGGCCTTAATGAATTGAGCTCTTGGTTTCCTACCACTTCTGTTGAGCATTAGCTTTGCTGGCTTTAATTTGATTTGTTTTTGATAGGATTTTACATTTTTGCTAGAAGTTTTTCCTGTTAATCCACCTGCCAAAAAATAATGGTTTAGTGTATTTCTTACATTGCTAAGCCAATAACTAAGAACCGATGAAAAACGCACACAGAAAAAAATAATTAATTTTAACAAGCGCGTAAAATTTCCTCTTGTTTAATTTTAACCCAAAGGAGGCGTAAACAACGAAGTTGTATGCAATATTTCCTGCACCATACAACAATGTTTGTAATCTGTCATACAACAGGCTAGATGCAGGCGTTATCTGACGTCAATTTACATGAAATATCCCATTAATTTCTGCCAAATCTAGAATTCCCTTTATGTGCATTAGAAACCGCATTAAATTTAATGTTTCTTTTATCTATGCATATCAACAGAAAGATCAGTCATTAGTTTCCGAGTGATCGATTGAGTCGACCAACTCGACAAAATTTCATCGATCTCGACATTTGTAATAGCAAAATTGATCTGTCGAACAAAGTGACGGTCGACGCGATTTCTATAATTGGCCCCTATATTAAATTAGAGCATTGGCAGCATATCACTCGAGAACCACCTTGGAGTAGTGGCAGCTGGCCAATTCAGGCCAACACAGGACTTTGTCTCTATGCTTACAAATGAACTGCAATACATGCTTTTTCAGGGATTCCTCGAAGCAAACCGATGGTTCCGTTTTCAGGCCACAATGGCAAATCGCATGCCAAGCCATGGCCGTCTTCGCGAACTTGTCAGCAAACATGAACTTGAATCTCCCCGGCACACTCCCACGTCCAGTCGCTATGTAAAGTTTGACGTAAGTTTCGTCATCGATCAAAGTGCAGCCCTTGTGTTTTGTCAAAACACTGTCGTACAAGAGCCTTTCACGTTTTTGGCCACGGAATTCTAATTGTATCCTTCCCTAGCAATGATGGGCCGCACCGTTTGAATGTTGGCGTTGTACCTTCTGGCCACTCTCGGATCGAACGACCGGGGTTGGCTTTAACGCACCTCAACACTTCGCTGCGCAGCTGACGATCCCAGGTTCCAGTTTTTTCGTAGGTCCGCTGATTCCTTTCCTTAGTAAGGGTTCCCTTGTAGGTTTTGAGCACTCGACAAACTTGTTTTCGGCATCTTCCGTACTATAGCCAGCATGTTACCAATTCCGATTTTTCAGGTGTTTGTGCACAACATTTCTTCTTCACTCGAGTTCCATTTCAAGTTATTCCTTGGCGCGAACGACCACTTTGATCAAACTTGCACCAGTTGTTCTCTATAGAAGTGTAAACAAATTACTTTTTGTTTGATTTTTGATTCCCAATACTAGAGGCGTTTATCAATTTGCTTTTAGTCAGCCTTTATGTATGTTGACGGTCGGGTGTGTTTTGATTTGGAACTTCGCCTACTTCGTTTCGATTTGGTTGGTGTTAATTCAGCTGGTTCGACTTTTTGAAACAAATCTTAAAAGTTTTCGAGTTTCAGTGAATATTATGAGCTATCAATTTTACAAATATCAGAAGAAGTTCAAAATCAAAATATACCGAACGACTAGATGACTAGACTAGAGATTATAACATAACTTATTCTTTGTCCTGATGAACACAGGAGGAAGTGCAGATAATGGAAGTTAAAAAGAAAAATAAATGTTTGGACGTAGAGCTTCGTACCTATATAATTTGTTTTAACGTAGGACTACGTTTCTCTTTAGAGCGTTACGCTGAAGCAAAAGGTTTTTGAACGCTAATAACTCTCGTTCAACTGAACACAATGACCTAATTTTTACATCATTTGATCAGAAAATCTTACAAAATGTTTGCATTGATATAACAATTAAGTGCTGTTAGTATAAGTAGTTCAATTTATACTTGAAAATTACCTACTTTTGCTCCCATACAAAGACAGGTTGAAAATATATGTTTCCCTATCCGGACCTCAAATACGAGTAACAAATGGTTGAAGTTGTCTTCTTCTTTTTATTTAATTTAGTTTCATTCCATGGTGAATACAGAAATAGTCACACCCCTCAGCTGCAAAATTATTTTGCTTTGTTGCCGGTGTCAGATTTTATTACTGAGGCCCGCCCCCTCTTTAGAATTTTGCTTCATACTGTATTTTCGTGCCTCTCTTCATCAAAGGCATTGCTATCAACGCAAGTACATCGCACGCGAGATGAAACGAAATGATTTCAGTTTTCAACACCTAAAAATATCTTTAAATCTTCGCCATAAATAAGAATTTTTACTTTTTTCATATGAAGGAAATATCGTTTACAAATAGTATAAACAAAGAGCGGGCTAAGATGAGAGTCTTGAGGGACTCCTGAAGTAACTCGAATAGGATTTGAAGTTTTTTTTCTTTTTCGTTTTTCTCTTAAATCTGACTATTTGTTATCGATCAGTAAGGTAAGATTCGAGCCATTTAAGAAAATTTAGCTTCATACACTTTTTTCGCAGCTTGAATTAAAGCATGGGTATATCAATGCGATCAAATGCCTTGCTGAAGTCTGTATTTAAAGCTTCAACATGGTTTCCGTTGTTCATTGCACAGTGGTCCAGTATGCGAATTTAGCTGCAAAGATAAATTTTCAGCCTGAGTTTGAAGTTTTATAGCAAAATTGTCTTCTTCAAAGTTCTAATACTGAGGTCCTTCTTTTGGTGTGTATGGGAACTAGGGTGGTTTTACTTTTCATTGATTGAGCAACATTGATTGACTAAATTTATCTGTAGCTTTTGAAATGACAGAATTAGAGCTATTTAAAAAAACAGGCCTTTTCAAATGTTGGAAAGACAGTAAAAATAATTTTTGACTGCATTGAAACGATTCTTATCATTGCATATTATATCAAAAAACTTTGTTATTTATTTTTTAATTGAGTAGAAAATATTTGAAACGAGCCTAATTTTATAAGAAAATCGTAAGAAACTCGCTAATGGTAAAAGATATCGGCAAGATATATAGGTCAAAGGTAAATTTTATGAGGTTTTGAAAACCATCTGAATTCAACTTTGTTGAAAAACTTGAATAAAAAAAAAAAGCAGAAAATGTGTTCTTATTAGGGACACCCTAACTTCAAACTTAGTCTTAAAATATATCTTTCAAGCTAAATTCGCATTCTGGACCACTGTGCATTGCATTCAGCAAATTCGAACTCGAATAAATTTGTATTAGCGAGCGTCATTTGAAGAATCCATGCTGCAAGGTAGAGATTCTATTTTTAATTTGACAAAACAGTTTTTACTAATGATCATTAAAAAAAGTTTTGGAATGCAAGAGATAGCAATACCGTGATAATTTTTTATGTCAGATTTTTTGCCACAGTTAAAATTTCCCACAAATTGGGAAAAATACCGAATTCGATCGACAAATTAAAAAGTCAAAACAAGGGAGTCGGAAGCTCTGAACATAAATTTGTCCGAAAAATTGGGAGAATCCGATCGGGCCCACATCCTTTGGAGGCATCTAATTGTTTCAGTGTTTCCTTTAGGATATGCACATTTATATTTTTTTCACTAATATTTCTTCTAAATTCTGGAAAGAAAACCGAAATATTTGCGATCACGATCTGCATCAGAAAATGTGGTATATATATCTTGGAAGAAGGTTGTAAATAGATTGCAATTTTTTGGCAAGGAAGACCCCCTTTTTCGTCAAGATTCATTTTTGATGGATTTCAATTTAGTTTTAACATAGTTAAAGATTTTTTTTGGACTGAATTTTATCTCGGTTTTTGAGTTGTACTCAACAAAGGCAATATTAACAGCTTGGTTTAGCTGGTCACAAATATTCAAATAAATAGTTTACCAGATTTTCGTTGATACTATTTCTTATTCTTTTGTATCCTTAATGTGCTTTTTGCTTGCGGTTTTTTAATTATTTATTTATTTGTTCATTATAACAAACTGGGTATTTAAGAACTTTGTGTGCTTATTCTTTTCAATGGTACATGTTTAACTATAACTTCGAAGAACAATTTGTTAATGCATCATCAACAGAAGATTCGTTTTATTTTTGCTCGTTTCTTAAAAGTTTTCCAAATGATATTGAAGGACCTCTTCATATTTGCTGTCGTTGGGTTTTTGGTATTGGTGTATACACTCAGTAGCAAAAAAAAAGCCGAGCAAAATTTTTCTTCCAAAAAGCGCCATGTTCAAGTTACTGTAACTTTGTCAATAATCAATATTTTGTGCTGAAACTTTCACAACACTATGAACAATGTATAGACTCTATGTGGTCAAAACTTTATGTTGATCAAGTTTATAAATTTTATGTTTTCATAACATATGTGAAAAAAGTCATTTTTGGACATATCAATTTAAAAAATCCGTATTTCTGTGAAAAATTTAGATAACATATTTTAAATTTCTCAATAGCCTAAATATACATAGAAAATAATGTGGACGAAATTTGAATTGTTTCCATTAAGTGGTTTGGACTACAGCTGGCGTCAAAGTTGAGGCACTCAACATGAGTATTTCCCTTTTCACCCGATATTGACCGTGCTGAAATATCGGTGCAAAAAAAAAGCCGAGGTGAATTCTTCTTATTAATATACATGCTTTGTTACGCCTGCAATATCCCAAATAACTAGTGTAGCCCACGAAGAACTTTGAAAATATGGCATTCAGTATAAATTGGTTTGTGAAAACTAAGTATACAGAGCTATACAGTATTATTAATAAAATTCACCTCGGCTTTTTTTTGCACCGATATTTCAGCAAGGTCAGCATCGGGTGAAAAACGGAAATGCTCATGTTGGTACGTCAACTTTGACGCCAGCTGTAGTCCAAACCACTTGATGGAAACAGTTAAAATTTTGTCCACATCATTTTCTGTATTTTTTAAGCTATTGAGAAATTTTTAATATGCTACCTAAATTTTTCACAGAAATACGGATATTTGAAATGGCTATGTCCAAAAATGACTTTTTCACATATTTTATGAGTAACTCCAAATTCATAGATTTTACCAACATGAAATTTTGGTCACATAGGTATATCATTGGTTATGATGTTGTGAAATTTTCAGCTAAAAATATTATTAATTGACAAAGTTACAGGAGGTTGAACATGGAGTTTTTGGAAGCAAAATTTTGCTCGGCTTTTTTGCTACTGAGTGT
>JASCZW010009454.1:0-42353 GCA_034211315.2 Aedes japonicus | reverse complement strand
TTTTGTTGATAAGTTTTTGCTTAAAGCTATGTCCATTTAGAATCCGGAATAATACAATCATCTGTATCTCGGTAGCGGATTTACGTACAAATAAGTTAAATACATCAAAAAAAGGTAATTTGCTGTACTTTAAGGAAAAAATATCAATATAAATCATTTCTCTTCGTTTCTAATGAAAATTCGCACTGGGGTGATTCAAAAATGACGTCCATCAAATTTCAGGTTTTTAGACCCCCCTCCCCCCCTCTGTCACACTTTGTCACAAATATGATTACCCCCCCCCCTTGGATGTCACACTTTTGAAAAAAAGAATATATGCATATTGGTTTTGTCGATTTCAATAATAACGTGTATTTTAGTTCAAATTGAATCATTTACATAATTACATGTGTATAGTTCTTCTGTCCACGGATAGGTGAAGTGTGTTTTGAAATAACTGGCAGAGATAAATCAAGATATTCGTAACAGATGGACTTATCGTATGACATGTTTTCTTCTGCAAAAAAACGTAGTTTTTTAATATATATATTTTTTTAAACTGCACTCATTTAAGAAACACGGCAGTTTTGAATTTGAAATAATCTTAGTTGAAAAGCAGAAAAAAAACTTGACTGATTCTAATTCAGAAATGCCTATTCAATTAATAATTTTATTGTATATTTTTATTACTCTTGATAAATATTAAAGGTGCGATAGTTTTTGAAGATACAAAAACAAAGCTTTATTAATATATGCTGATTCGTAGCTTTCTCTCTAGATCACATCGGTATGAGTGGTTTACATTAACATCATTACAACCATCGAATTAACTAGATTAAAATAGACAAAATTTAATAAATGGGGAGTTTTAGTTCAGTTTATAACATTTTTACATACATTAATTGTTATGTTATTTATACCATAGACTAACTCTAAGACCAGTAGGTCCCATACAAAAACGATTTTTTTCTTGGCTCAGTCAGTACTAGCACATCGGTCCCAAGCTCGGTCCCAAGCTCAATAATGCGCCCCTTATAATAAACCTGCACGAACACACTCTCAAATTTTCTGTCAAAATAACACAGCAAATCAAAACAAAGGCGCAAATATGTATAGCAAGGTGCAGGCTTCAAGGTGTACTTCGGACCAAGGGGTTCGACAACAGTGAACCAATTTCAAATCGCTAGTTGCATATTGATTGTTGTTTATACTCTGTGCGAGGAGTAACATTTTTAGTTTTTCCAATAATACTTACTTTAAAAATTCATAACTCATGAACCACACTCTATAATGCACTTACACATCTATGAGATAACCCCGGGTCTAATATGGAAACCGGTTTTTTTTCCTCACTTTTGTGCATAAGTAACAGATTTTTGAGCAAAAGTTACCCCATAATCGGGCAAAATCTGGTTTAAACATCAGTGACTGATGGCAGTTCAGCTTAGGTGAATAATTTAAGTTTGCAGTGCAAACTTTGTAAAACATAAATTGAGTTGTAAAAAGTGCTTGAAATTTTCTAATCAACAGAAAAAAAAGGTCTGGAAAGATATTTTACACAACATAATATATGTTTGTACATCGTTTGTATGTCGAAAACATTCAAACCAACTTTTATACGATTGAAAATTTTGATATATCAATATTGGATGTTTATCCATTCTCGAAATATAGAAAATTATATGGAAATATACATAATTTTTCTTGTAGCGCAAAACATCATGATTCGTAGAAAAAAGTTCTGAAAAATCTTGAAATTACTCATAATTCCGAAAGAGAATATGATCAGAAAGTGGAAAAGAAATGGAATCATGAATACAAATGTGAAAGCGGTGAGTTTTTTGTTTTTGAAATACATCGAGGATTTTCAAGATTTACCTTGAACAGTCTGGGAAATTCTACTGAAATGATCCCACTTTGACATAGGTTTCAAGAAATCAATATTTCAATTTTGTGGGCAATTTTGGTATAGACGATGTTATTTTTCGATTTTCCTGAGCCCTAGAAACTTTTGTGTAAAAAAATTGCCATTGCATAATTTTTCAGCTTGCTGAGATAATTTAAAGCACTTTCCACCACAAGAATGTTTTCCTAAGACGATCAGTTCTCGAATTAGTTTTTTAAATCACAATTAGCAAAATTGTAAAAAATTTCATAAATTTTTTCATACCTCAAAAAAGAGAGAATACCCTATTTTGAAACTTTCATACAGGACTGGAATCAAAATTTCTTGTTGATGATAAAATGATTAATTTTTTTTTCGCAAAGGATGGTGCTTTATTCAAAGTTCCCGACCGTTTCTCCCAACGTTGAAATTGTGTGCAACACTTAATCTAGATCATACTTCTTATTGCCAAGAAAATTTCAAGCACTAGTCGATTCCTTAGTTATACACTTTTTAAAGTAGCAGGTTCTTCCTGACCGCAATCTCCCCCATCCTTAAGCACTGTCCCATATTCTACAAAATCAAAGATTTCAAGATTTATGATATTTTTGTTACTTTAAAAATAGAAAATGCTAACTGAAAAGTTTGTTCGCGTACGTATTTATTTTTAACAATGCTGTTGTTGCTATAAAAAAGTCCATTTCATGTTACTCCAAATTCTTAACGTCACCTCTCTGCCCTGCAACTAACGACTGTTCCAGAAAGTATAAGCACACCTTATTTTAAAGGTCATTTTGAATATAATGAAATATTTCAACATGTTTTGGCTGCGTCTTTTGTTTGCACATTTCTGAATGACGTAGCATCAAAAAGTGCTCAGTTTTGTCTACTTGTACACTGTGAGCGGACTCTCCGTGAGAAATTGGCCAGGAAGAGGGTGTAAACGTCGGACGGTACGATCTGCGATTCGAAAATATAGAGAACAGTGTACGTTTGAAGATGCGCCGAAGATTGGTCAGAAATCCGGTCCTGTTAGTCCGGATATCGATAAAAGATCAAGGATGCCTACAAGCGAAAACTAGTGACTTCCGTTCGGGATGTTGAGAAAAACTAGGGACCTCATCGAGTAACGTCATGCGTGCCATAGAAAGACTTGGGCTTAAAACATACCAGAAGCAGAAAAAACCCAAAAGGAACCCAAAACAGGCCGCGTCCGTGAAACCACGGGCCCGCAAACTCTACGATTCGTTATTGTGCAGAAATACTGGGTGTATAACAATGGACGATGAAACGTATGTGAAACTAGATTACAAAACGCTTCCCGGACCACAACTCTATACTGTCAGCGAAGACAAAGACATCCCCGAAACGGAGAAGGCAATTTTTACCGAAAAATTCAGTAAGAAGGTTATAGTTTGGCAGACAATATGCGAGTGTGGTAAAACATCTAGTCCGTACATCACAACGGAGACGATGAACACTCAGAAATACGTTAAGGAATGTCTCCAGAAGCCATTATTGCCGATGATCAGGCAGCACGAAGGTCAAGTAGTGTTTTGGCCGGATTTGGCGTAATGTCATTACGCAAAGGACACTTTAGAATGGTACAAAAGTCAAAATGTATGTTTCGTGCCGAAGGACATGAATCCTCCGAACTGCCAATCGAGACTTTTTGGACTTTATCCAAAGCAAAGCTTCGAAAATTCATAAAACCAGCGGACGACATCCAAAAAATTAAAAAAAGATTGACCAAAAGTGGTCAAAATGGTGGGAAGTACCACTGTGCAGTGCAGAATGGGTCATGTTCGAGGAAAAGTTAGGAGTCTTGGCTATGATTAATAAAATTATTTTGATTAAACGAGAGTAAAATATCATATGAAACACAAATAAAATTATTGAAACTAAAAATAAACATGCCTTGTTCGTATTTTGACAGTGTGCTCATACCTTCTGGAACAGTCTATATGCTTGGTTACTCTCTATCGGAGGTCGTCCTGTATCAGGCCGCATCTTGAGACGCTTGGTAAGATGAGCGTTTGTTTCAAATTCTTCCTCAAGAATCTTCTTTCGGTTCAATCTGCTTGTCTTTTGACGTTGCTGATTTGATTTCTACTTCTCCAGGGCCATATTTAGCGCTTTCCTGCGGTTGATCAGGTCAGACAGCGTCTTTTCTGTATACCCGAAAGCATGTCATTTCGCTCTCTAATCAGCAGGCTGGAAATCTCGGAATTAATAATATCCAATTCTTTGGAAATTGCATCCTATTTAGGACATGCAAAATAAGAGGGAACTTTTTTTGTCCGAATCCGGAGGAGCTTGTGAAGAACTGAAAGGTTGGAGTTCATTCATCTGGTGGTATTTTTGGAACATTTTTTAAAAATCCCTCCATTCGCAACAGAAGGTCTGCTGGCTTAAAAAAAAACCTTCAGTGTATCTATCGATTTCAAAGCTTCCGTTTCCAAGGTGCTGATTTTTTATTTGAAAAGTTCTTCACAATAGGATTCTCGTTCCCAAAAATGAACACAATAGGATTTTCAACAAAATCTAACTTCGACGAAGTTTCAGAATGAAGCACAGCTCGTGCGGTTCGTGCTCATTGACGATAAGAACATGTATGACAAAAGTAAATAATTTTTTGCCTTCACACAACTAAGTAAAATGTGTATTTTCATTTACCGTACACTCAAACTTTTCGACGCCTTTGTTTTCGTATTAACGCAGATAAATTTAGATTACCAAATGCAAAATTGTTGGATGTCACATTTTTATAACCCCCCTCCCCCCCCTGTCACATATTGTCACAAATTTGAAACCCCCCTCCCCCCCCTAAAGAGTGGACGTCATTTTTGAATCACCCCTTTCTTCTCTATTCCTCCCATTAAACGCTGCACACCTCCGGAGTCCACTTCCTTGGCACATTTGTTCCACATTTTGGTCATCTGAGTCGCGTCCCGAGCCGTTTTTCCACTTTTCTTAAGCTTCCGCTTCATTATTGCCCAAAATCTCTCGATGGGCCAGAACTTTTTATTTTTTAAATTTATTAATGACACTTTACACCATTCGGTGCATTCGTGTTGACATTCACGTATCAAATCTATCCTCTATATAAATAAAAATGAGTTGGGGTTTCCTTTGTCACGATTTAACTCGCGAGCGGAATGACCGTTTGGCAAGATTTTTGCTTTGTTGGATTCGTCTTGGACACCGGAAGGTTCTTATGATGGTTTGAAACCCCTCCCTTCTCTGGAAAGGGGGGCTCCCATACAAGTGAAGCACAAATTTCTGCATAACTCGAGAACTGATCAAACAAAAGAACTCAAATTTAGCATGCGGAAGTTTTTGGAGGCAAGCAATGTTTCTGTGGTAGTCAGAGTCCTCTCTCTAGAAAGGGAGGCTCTCGTACAAATGAAACAGAAGTTTCTGCATATCTCAAGAACTAAACAAGCAAATGGAATCAAATTTGGCATGTGGGGTTTTCTGAAGGAGAATAATGTTTTTATGGTGGTTTGAGACCTCTCCTCTCTCTCTGTTAGGTTGGGGGCGGTGCTCCCATACAAATGAAACAAAAGCTTCTACCTAACTCGAGAGCTAATCAAGTAAATAGAGCCAAATTTGGCAGGTAGAGGTTTTTGAAGGCAAGAAATGTTTCTAAGGTAAATCGAGACCCCTCCGCCCTCTGTAAGAGGGGGGCTCTCATACAAATGAAACACAAATTTGTGCATAACTCGAGAACTAATCAAGCATATGGAACCCAATTTGGCATGTGGAGGTTTTTGGAGGAGATAAATGTTTCTATGGAAGTTTGAGACTCCTCCGCCATCTGGTTGCGGGAGGGGGGTTTCCATACAAATGAAACACAAATTTCTGAATAACTCGAGAACTTATCAGGTTATTGGAACCAAATTTGGCATGTGGAGGTTTTCGAAGGCAAGAAATATTTCTAAGTTGACTCGAGCCCCTCCCTTCTCTGAAAGGAGGGCTCATATACAGATGAAACACAAATTTCTGAATAACTCGAGAACTTATTAAGTTAATGGAACCAAATTTGGCATGTGGAGGTTTTTGAAGGCAAGAAATGTTTCTATTGTGGTTTGAAGCTCCTCCGATCACTGAAAGAGGGGTCTCTTATACAAATAAAACACGAATTTCAGCATAACTCGAGAACAAATCAAGCAAATGGAACCAAATTTGGCATGTGGAGGTTTTTGGAGGGTAGATTTCTATATACATAAAAATGAATTTCTGTCTGTCTGTCTGCCTGTCAGACCCTTATAGACTCGGAAAGTTCTGAACCGACCAGCGTGAAAATTTATATGAAGGGTTTTCTGGGGCTGGGGAAGGTTCTTATGATTGTTTGAGACCCCTACTCTCTCAGGAAGTGGGGCTCTGATACATATGAGACACAAATTTCTTCATAACTCAAGAACTAATCAAGCAAATCGAATCAAATTTGGCATGTTGGGTTTTGAAGACAAGAATGTTTCTATGGTGGTTCAAGACCCCTCCCCTTGTTGAAAGGGCGGGGGGTTCAAACAAATGAAACGTGGGGTTCAAACAAATGAAATGTGATGGTTCAAGAACTAATCAAGCAAATGGAACAAAATTTGGCATGTGGGGGGTTTTGAAGGCAATCATTGTATGGTGGTTTGAGAATCCACCCCCTCTGGATGGGAGGGCTCCCATACAAATGAAACACAAATTTCTACCAAAAATGAGAATTATCCAGGATACTTAAACACAAAACGTGTATTTCTCGGGTAAGAAGCATGTTTTGATAGAAGTTTGAACCCCTGCTTATTCAAGAAAAAAAAAACTCATTCCGAAAAAAACCCATAAAAGTGCCAGTTACATTAAATTTTCCTTCATTTAGTTGCAAGCGTAGCAGCGCATTGTTCTGCTCTTCTTATCTCTGTTATTTTTCCTTCTTTTTGACATTTCTTCTTCCACTTTTCTTCTTCTGCTTCGCTTTTCTTCTTCTTTAGTTGTGTTACGTTTCTCTTCTTCACATTGTCTTCTTCTATTTCACTTTTCTCAACTTCTTGTGCTTCTGCTCTTCCGTTTCTCTTCTTTGATTTCTATTCGTCCAAAAGTGAAGCGGGTAACATTTTTCTTCTTCGATTGTGTTACGTTTCTCTTTTTCATGTCATTTTCTTCTATTTCACTTTTTGGTTTTGCTTCTTTCCACTGCATTGCTTCTTTCGTGCTGTCTCCTTCAATTTCTTTTGTTTTTCATATTTTCTTCCACCCGCTTCGGTTTTCTTCTTTCGTTGATTCCGTTTCTCGTTCTCCTTCAACTTTTCTTCTGTTGCTTATCTTCTTCCATTTTTTCCTTCTGTTTCTCTAGATCTTCATGTTCTTGTGGTTCTGCTCTTCCGTTTCTCTTCTTTGATTTTTAGTCGTCCACTTTTTCCGCTTCGCGTTTCTTCTTCGATTCTGTTACGATTCTCTCATTCACGTTGTCTTCTTCTATTTCACTCTTGGTTTCGCTTCTTTCCACTGCATTGCTTCTTCCGTTGTGCCTCCTTCAATTGCTCGCAGCTTTTCATTTTTTTTCCTCCATCCACTTCGGTTTTTTCTCTTCCGCTAATTCCGTTACGTTTATCTTCTTCGGCTACTGCTACGGCTTCTCTTCATCGGCTATTTCCGAATTGTCAAAACTCCACGGGACCTTTATGGGCTTTAATGAAAAGTAGTACGCGGTTTCGGAGGCATTCTTCCTTGTACAGCTTCGAGTCCATCGTCTTATTCGTCACGGACACTTTGGTCTTCCCTTGCCAAATCATCAGTCCCTTGCCAAATCATCAGTTTTTTTTTGGCGAATTTGTCCATAAAAACAAACTTAAACAGCAAGCTGTCCGAAATTCATTTTGACGTAGGTTTCATCGTCGATGAGCAGACATCCTTGATACTTCGTCAAAACCTGCTGGTACAATTTCTGAGCTCGAGTTTTGGTGACGAAACTTTGCTTCAACGTTCTGTTTGGTTGCTAGCTGGCTCGATAAGAACGATATTCTGCTCGCAAGCGAATTCTTCGAACGGTACTGCGAGCAGCAGCGTATTTTTGTGCGATTTCATTATCTGATAGTCCAGGGTTCGCTCTGACGGTTCTCAACACCTTCTGGTTCAGCTTGCGATCTTATGTTCCACTACGGCGCTTACCTTGAGACACTCGATCCATGCTCTTTAGCACCCTGAAACGTTTGAGCACATCATACACGGTTGATTTGGCGATTTTCAACGTTTTTGCGATTTTTATTGTGGACCACGTTGGATTATCAACGTTGGTGTGCAGATTTTTTTATCTCCTCTCGGCTTCCATCTGGAATATCTTTTGACGCACTGCACGAAACACCGTGAATATATACCACAGAAAGTGGGCGCCTAGGTAAACAAACCGCTGTAAAAGAATTCTTCCAACGGCCACTTTCCGTGCCGCTGCAACACATAAGTGATTCCGAATTCTAACTGGACAGAACTTTAGCACTCCTTCCGGATTTGTTGATAAAAGTACACTCAAAACTGTTCGGTCCACCAATACCTCCTCTATGCATCTTTAAAGCCGAAATTTGTACATTTATCTAAAAGAATGCCAAAATTGGTCTGCGACCTACAGTTCATTTGCCTTACATTTGAAATTTGCTGTATTAACTTTTCCACATTTCAATGATTTCTCATATTTCAATATGGCGATTGGAAGAAATCACAGTTTTTCCTAAAAGCCAATTTATCTTCGCAATGGCTACTATAAAACAATTTGGTCAATTGGTGACTTCCCTCAATGCCAATTTGCTGTTTAATGCATTTACTGGAGGCAAAATGGTTTTCACATGCTTTCTCAACTGACGATAATAAGATGATTTGAATGAGTCCTAAAACGGCATTTCAAAACAGCATTTTACGAGTTCATAAAGTCAAAATAAAACCTTTGATAGCAGTTAACGGAATTTAGAGGACAAGGTTTCAAGATCGTCGTAAAGAAGCTGTGTAGGTTCTCATAAACCTGACTAAAATATATCTATTGGCACCTCTTGATACCATAATGAAACCAAATTGATTTCCAGTGGTTTTCATAAAACTTTAATAAAACTTAATGAAGCTAGAAGCTTTTCTTTCAACCACTAAGGCCAATAGTGACAGCGATCACGGAAGATCATTAGCGCTGACGTCACAGAAAAGATCATCTCGGAAGCGAAATGTGAGAACGCCAGTCCATTAACCTTCTTTAGGTGTCAAGGTCAATATGACCGGGATTGGATTTTAAAAAGGCTTTTACTTTCTAAAATAAGCATCTAAATGTTTGAATTTTCTTGACTTCTCCTAACTCCTAGGAAGTTACGTTTCTGTATTGAATCCATTTTTTTTTTTTGATATTTCTGAAGGCTTGTTAAAAAAAAGTTACGAATAAGGTGTTTTGGGTCAAAATGTTTTTGAATAATTTGAGAAAAACTACATCAACATGGAAACGGAAGAGTACATAAGATTTTTAGATATGCTATTCTTTATAAGATATTTAATTACAGGTTTTTTTTTGTCTTTATTATCGAGATTTTCAGCCCTGGGCTGGTTCATCACCCGTCGTAGTGTCACTCAAATACCTTTTGGGTATTTTCGTAACTTGTCCGGGGGTGAGATTCGAACTCGTGACTTTGGCGTGAGAGGAATGGATGTTAACCACTGCGCCGGGGTCGCCCCCGTAATTACAGGTCATCCGTGGAATTCCCAAGTTTTGTTAAATATTTTCTAACTTATTTTGTCATCGTATGTGTTTACTTCCAGGTTCATAATGAACATGCAAGCCCTTGTATTATTTTATGCACTTGTATTATTTTATACTTGCCCTTGTATATTTTATATACTTTTCTTTGTGACATAACATATTGATGTAATATTTGCATCATTATCATTACCATTTTTATCATTATCATTTTTGTCATTAATCAGGATCATGATTTATGTAAATAATGTTTTATTATTTTTTTCATCAAAAATTACATATGTATACTATTATGTCTAACGATCAATTTGATCCTTTCTTCTTCCTTTTACTGTTAGGAAGTGTCTGGTGCCTTGACTACAGAATCCTTGAATCCTTTATTACTGAATGTATATTTTAACTTCTGCTACGCAAATAGACACTTTACCAACTCTGAGCTATCCTCACTTTTTTTTATAATACTTGTACCAATTTTAGTTGATTGGTTATCTTATTATTATTTATTATATTATATTATTATTATTATTTATAGTATTTTTTATATCCAACTATCTTCAACCTTATCTCCATTCTTCTTTGATTAAGACGTATTAAATGCCTTCAATACACGAGGCTTCGACTGAATCTGCGGCAGATATTCGTACTTATTACTGAAAGTTCGACTAGGTTTCCTTGTTGATTTACTATTTTTCTTCACATACTCGACAGTTGATGTTACTAATTTTAACAATTTTAGCAAGCATTGCCCAGCATTAACTTTTATCACAGAGCGCTTCTGATTGTATTTTGTTTAAAGGTTCTGACATCAGCTGTTACATGTTATTTCTCTACACCAACAATTGTAATGAATTTGACGCGCCTTTCTCAAACAAACCATCTAGTGGAAAGCTTAATTGAATTGTGTATTTTGTTATTCGTTTTATCGGATCATATTGTTGGAAGGAGATTCTCTTATTCCCGCAGGTTTCGCGTAAGTGTCTCTGCTTACAGGCCTGCCCAACCCTTTTTGGCCCTTCATACAGCAGTATGTTGAATTTAAAATGGTAACAAAGCATGATCTTTCTGTTAAGTGGAACCGCATGCAGGCAAGGCCCACGCTAGGATGGTGGCTTCTTACATACATACATACATACATTTGAGAAAAACTACATCAACGTACTTCCTAATGTAAACAAATTAGCTACAGATTTCTATTGATAGGTTAACTTTATTTATTATTTAAGGAGTGTATCGAAAAGTAGTAATAAACTTCCAAATAATAAAATAGGCATGAAAACATGGTTAAAATTAACATACTATTTCAGTTTATTATAGCTTAACATGTTTACAAAAGATCCAAACGGAAAAACTAGTCATCATGTTCATTTCTGTAGAATGCCCGTACCTTTGATTTGACACCTGCCATCAAATTCTGCACAGTGACCTTTGTGCACTTCCTGGATGCCGCTGCCCAATTTTTCTTAAAATCGGTCATGTTTTGGGACACTGTACCATCCTTCTTAAATATACGCTTGACTATTGCCCAATAGCGTTCGATCGGTCGCAACTGGGGACAGTTTGGTGGGTTGATGTCTTTTTCTACGAACTTGATGTTATTCTCCGTCAGCCACTGTAGAGTGGATTTGGCGTAATGTGCCGATGCCAAATCTGGCCAGAAGAGAGGAGGGGACTGGTGCTTTCTATACAATGGTAGCAACCTGTTCTTCAAACATTCCTTTTGATAAATCTCAGCATTTATAGTTCCTTTTGTATAGAAAATTGAAGAACGCAAGCCACATGTGCAAATAGCTTGCCAAATGAGCACCTTCTGACCGAATTTCTCCATCGCAACAGTCGTATCTGCGGTTGGCCACGTTCCCCAACAGATTTAGTATAAAACTGCGGCCCCGGTAGCGTTCTTGAATCTTCTTTAACGTATGTTTCGTCATCCATCAAAATGCACTGGTCGACATTGTCCAAAATGCAGCTGTACAGCTTTCGAGCCCTGGTTTTGGCACGAGACTTTTGTTCAGAGTTTGTTTGGGCACTTTCT
The DNA here is from genome assembly GCA_034211315.2 of Aedes japonicus. Taxonomy (NCBI): domain Eukaryota; kingdom Metazoa; phylum Arthropoda; class Insecta; order Diptera; family Culicidae; genus Aedes; species Aedes japonicus. Next base: position 30,743 of record JASCZW010009454.1, on the reverse strand, counting down.
GCTTTTGTACGTCTTCAAGTCATTCCTGCGCTTGATTCGTTGAATCATTCCGATGCTGGTCCTGAACTTCTTGGCTAGATCGCGAGTAGAGGCAGATTTGTTCCGTTGAATATAATCCACAACTTTTTGGTCCAAATCGGGGTTGCTGGAGCCGGGTTTCCGGCCACTTCTTGGTAAATCCTTGAGGGAGCACTCCTTGCCAAACTTTTCGATGATGCGTTTTACACTTGCCGGGTGAACATTTACTCTTTTCGCAATCTGGTTGTAAGTAACACCCTTTTCGGTGCACCAAGTGTGCAGAATTTTCTTTAGTCTCAAATTCAATTCGCGACATTTTGAATACAACTTTATCAACGGAAATGAATGAACCGAATAATCATTTTTGACATGTAAACAAAGCAAATGGCGCTTACACGCTAAAAATATATACAGTAGTTTATGCGTAATAACGCATCGAATGTTTATAACTACTTTTCGATACACTCCTTAAGTTGATGTTATATCACCTTTTTCATCCCATTTTTCGACTTGCCTCAGCTTGGTGGGCAACTGATGTTTTCATGCTTATCTACTCTGAATCTTGGTTGGACAGTTATTACCTCCCGAATAGCTTTTCATAAGCAATCAAAATATGAGTGATGATGTAAGTCTCATACCAGCTACCAGCGTGCAATCTACACTTATCAAATATATTTATTAAGAAACACAACAACTTGTATTTTGATTAATTGAGCTTGGAATTTGATGTGGCAATATGCCTCATCGTTCCCTGAAAAAGTATTTTGAGATGTCATCCGTAAACAATAATTTCAGGGTTGTTACGGCAGCGCGGATTTCGCGATTTTTGCGGATTTTAGGCGGATTTGTTCATCACCATTTTTATGTATCAATCATGAGTAAACCAGAGCGTGTTTATTTCCAGTGTCAAAGTAATGTAAAAAGCAGGTTGTCAAAATTGTTGCCAACACAAAATGGATTATTCTATTTGACATACTTTACTTAACGGTTGAGTTCGAGTGCTTTCGTCACTAACTCATACGCAGGGATTGTCGAAAAACACAGAGTAGTGCAAAATAGGCAAGTGCTTCACCCAATTTCAAGTGTGCGTCTCCTGTCTCAGAAGAGCGCACAAAACAAAAGTGCGAGAGATTTCGTAGCAGCACGAGAGACAGATAGCCGCACATGCACTGCTCTTTCAGAGACAAAGAGTAATGAACAGTGCTCTACTCAGTGCTCTACTCTGTGCTTTACTCTGTGCTTTACTCTGTGTTTTGGCTTATGCTTTGGTAAATGGTAGCAAAATGATAAGTTTTGATGCTAGTAACAAACAGGCATTGTATGGGTTCATAAAGGGAACATTTTATTAAAATCCTTATTCACATACTAGTCTGGCCCATACCGCAGTGTCTGTTTTTTGCACTTGTGTTTGCACAGAGACGACAAGGGAGAGTGCAATAGTGCAATCGTTAGCACCCAAAGAGACGAGAGCAAATTCAAAATGAGATGTGCGGCTTTGAGCGCACGGCACAACAAGGGTGCACGGGAGTACAGACTGCACTTTCACGTCTCTTTGAAATTTAATGTGCTGTCTCGTAGCAGCGCGTGCTGCACTCAAAGAGATTTGAGTCGCACCTTATCCCTGGAGGTAGGAACTTGTGAGGACCAGAGCTATGTTGCGGGGACGCATGCTCCATCACTGTTGTCGACTCACCATTTTGCAGCCCTTATACTCCCAGTCGGCATCTTAGAAGGAAATTATTCTTATAAAAATCATACAGAACAAATTATGCAAAAAAATGGTCATACATTGCGAAATTATTGGCATCACTTTGTCTAAAGAACAAATAAAATCTCGTCTAAATGACATTAGAAATAATGCAAAGTATGTAAGTAAAATATTGTAACCATAGCACACTGGGCCAGAATGAAAAATTAGCAGGAATAAATCCAAACATCAGTCTCAATTCTCAATGCTCAATAAAGTTGTTCCTTATTGAATTTGAAGCAACTTTGCTGCCGTAACCGTAGTCGTAGGCCTTTTGTGTCATTAGTTATGATCATTTTTATGCTTAAAATTAGGGTGGCCCTGAAAAAAATAGTATTTTTTTCCAAACTTTTTCATTTCAAGTTTAATGAAAACGGTGACTTCAGCCATTTTTAGAACTTGCCTAAATGCACACTTTTATATAGAAAGAACGTAATTTCAGGGATCCGTTCAAAAGACATCGTGATTTTAGTTTAAAAAATTACGTTTTTTTGAAATTACATTATTTTTTAAAGAAGGAAAAACGGGGATACAAATATGAGTACATATGAATGGTAAAAATAAGGTCTCTATTGTATATAAATACTCATTATGAATGTATGTCCTTTTTTAAAAAAAAAAACTTGATTTTTTGTTAAATGTTGATAGTAACGACGAATAAATTACCATATTTCAAAAACAAAACTAATATTGGCATTGTGTTCATTTTAAATCGATGTATTTACTGATAAAAAGTTTGAAAAGGGTATAAACATGGAAAGAAAGTTCTAAACATTAGCTGAAAAAACCTTTTTCTTGAAATTTGAAATGAAAAATTTAGAGTGTAAAAATGATCAAAACTAGGAACACAAAAGATTTTAGACTATAGTTTCTGCAGCAAAGTTGATCTATGTCCTAATTGACGTTAAATTGAAGTCCTAATTATAAGCGAATTTTTATTTCAATATATTCAAGGACCACCCTAACTGAAACTAACGTCAAATTAAAGCCCTAATTGTAAGCTGTAACTTTGCCAAAGACAGTTATGTTCTAAAGTTGCATCTTCATAGCGAAAATAATTTATTCATGCTAATTTTTCATTCTGACCCAATGTTCATTGTATGTAGTCCACATCGCTTGACAAAATAAATAAACAAACAGATTCGCTCACTACACGGCGCTAGTGTGCTAATCGTTTCAGGAATATGCTATATCTTGGCATCTTGAGCATATAGAAAGTTTCTGTCTTCGAAAATCTTGTTCAGTGGAACAAAACCTTCTGTGACCAGTAGTTCACAATCCCTCCGCTATGCGGCGCTATAACGTTAATTATTTACAGGAATATGCTATATCTTGGTATCCTGATCAGATAGAATATTTATGTCTTCGACAATATTGCTTAGTGGAATAAAACCGTTTGATTGATGATCCGAAGTTCACAATCTCCCCGCCACGTGGCGCTGGTGCATTAATTATTTTCAGGAATATGCTATAGCTTGGTATTCTGACCAGATAGAATGTTTCTGTCTTCGTCAATGCTCTTCTCGTTCTCGTGCAATGTTCTTCGTCATCCACAGACATACTGAATGGTGACTAGCAGTTCAAAATGTGCTCGCTACGCGACGCTAGTGTGCCCATGTATTTCCTGAAAGTGCCATACCTGGAGATCCTGACCATTTGGAAAGATGTTGTCTTCGGATAAGCTTTTCAGTGGATCAAGACCTTTTCATTGATTATTAGAAATGCACAATCATTCATCACGGAATAACCATGATCGAGGTTGTATGTTATCTGGCGACTCATGGACTTTCGAGGACATGATGAAAGCGATCAATCAACCAATCGTTATTTGTGACCCGGATTTCTACGATTCTATTAATAAGAGTGTCGTGTTTTTCGAAGCTTCTCCCACTACACAAAATGAGCTGATTACGATCATAGGAGAGATGATGATGGATGTAATGGTTACCAGCAGGAATATCCATAAATGCCGCTACAATGTCCAGTTGAAAAAACTCTGTAATGGGTAACATTTTAAAATTTCCATTTAGATGAATAGCAGATCTTCGAATTTGTTGTCTTGCAATGTTGTGTTACATCATGTAGCAACGTACATGATTTAGTATCAATGACTAATATTTCCCCATGATTTGACCATGGCTCCTGAATAAATCTCTTGCTAAGTACAGCAATAACATACATGTTATGCTTTATTCTTCCTACATATTCTTACTATCATTATTTTAATATTATGTTCTCTAAAGAACATATATTTGAATTTATAGCTTTCTTGTGAATATTCAATGATAATTTTATCGATTCCTTTTTCCTTAGACTTTAGGGTATTCATTACATCGACCTTAAGGTACTTCAACCAAAACCACTCGTGTTGAATTTTGAATGTTCGTTTGCATTTCTCTTGCTGGCCTATATTTTTTCTGCACAGATACCTTTCCTTTTGATCCAAATTTTTACATCACTTGTGAAATGAATAATAAATACATACATGTGTGTTATATGTGGACTTCTTTTTATTGTTGATTTATCAGAATTTGCGCGTTAAACATGTTTTGGTTCTAGTATTTTAGATTTATCTAGACGTAATTGATAAATATATTACCTCTACGTGTAATCATCGATGGTTCAACGTATTCTTGTGTTTCATTGGAATAAACCACCCACACTTGTGAGTGGCCCCAACAGCATCCCTACTGTTGGTTTAAATCGGTTCTCAAACTCGATATTTTACATAATTTAACAATCTATGTATGAAAACCATTCATTCTTGTGAATGGCCCCAACAGCATCTTTACTGTTGGTTTAAATTGGTGCCAAAACATGAATAACTTAATAACTTTAATGTGCATCTCTATACTGAGAATAAACCGGGAACATAGTTAAATATCTTATTCGCTGCCGACGTCAGTTGAATAAAGCACCGCTTACCAAAACAAGTTCCGAAACAGTTCGGCCTTTACTTTGGACAAAGGTCAGTCCTGGCGCTTTCTAATTAGTGGTGTTTCCACACACTTTATCGTCTCCAGTTTTATTGTAGTGATACTAACTAACTAAAGAATTAGTCAATCGTCATTCTGTTCACGATCAAAAAGCTGTTTACTGTCGGTATATAAGTTCAAAGAAAACGTCTGATGTACCTTAGAACACCAAATTTACGTTTTGGATCAAGCATCCAGCAAGGGTTTTGGTGTTCGGATTGGTTGCTTCCAGCAAGGCCAGAAGTCAAAGAAAACACAAATGCGGTTAAAGGATAACATGCCCCAATTCTTGTCCAAAGAGATGTGACCGCCTAGCTCGCTTGACTTAAATCCTCTGGATTTCAGTGTAAAGGTTGCACGCAATCAAATTGCACCACTTTTAAATGGCTGTAACTTTTTACCCGTTGGGTATTCTCTGTTGAAATTTTTGGTGGAATTAGTTCAATGTGTGTTTGTTTACTCTGTGTAAGTTTCACTAGCAGATCTGCAATCGTTGCGAAGATAGAGTCGGGAGAACAGCAACGGCGCAAAAAAATTATGCGCACGTAAAGGGTGTATTCGATAAAAATGGCACACACATATATACTCATCAAAATTAAACTGATTATCAGATTTTCTTGAAATTTTCAGGGAAAAAAGAACTACTAATGAGTTTTGATTTACAACATTTTTTTTATTCAATTTCGTCTCCCATCCCGAATGCCCGCACCTTCCTTTTCACTCCACCCATCAAATTTTGTACAACCGATTTTCCCAGTGTTTTTGTTGTTTTAACCCAAATTTTCTTCAATTCTAGCTCTGTTTTTATAGTTTTGGGATGTTTGCGAAGTTCCGTTTTCATAATTGCCCAGGACGAAGTTCCGGTGAATTTGGTGGGTTCATATCCTTTGGCACAAAATTGACTCCGTTGGCTCGGTACCACTCCAATACGTTTGGAGCGTAGTGGCAGGATGCTAGATCAGGCCAAAACAGAGTTGATCCTTTGTGCTTCTTAATGAATGGCAAGAGACGCTTCTTAAGGCACTCTTCCGTGTAAATCGCACCGTTTATTGTTCCGGAAGTGATGAAGGGAGCGCTTATTTCACCACATCCGCAAATCGCTTGCCAGATTAGAAACTTTTTTGCTAATTTCGATAGTTTCTTCTTTCGAACATCCTCCGGAACATCGAACTTCGACTTGGCAACGAAATATTCTTGCCCAGGAAGTTGACGGAAGTCGGCCTTGACGTATGTTTCGTCATCCATCACGATGCAACCGGATTTGGTGAGCAGCTTCGTGTAAAGTTTCCGGGCGCGGGTTTTCGCAGTGATGTTTTGTTTTTCATTCCGGTTTGGGGCTTTTTGCACTTTGTAAACATGTAACCCAGCACGCTTCATGGTTTTCTGCACAAAACCGACTGACACCTTAGACTTTTTAGCGACATCTCGAATTGACATGTTTGGACGGTTCTTGAATTGTTGTACGACTTTCCTGGCCATTTTACTGTCCATTGGACCACTTTTACGACCACTCCCTTCCTTTCTTTGGACACTCAGACGCTCCTTGAAGGTTCTTATTACACGAACCACAGTTGTATTTGCAATTCCAAGCCTTTTAGCAATCCACCGGTGGGACGCCCCTGGATTTTGATTGTGAGTGCACAAAATTTTCTCACGGACAATGTCTTGTTTCGACGACATGACTGGAACTACTGAATGTATAACTATGAAACTTGGCAGATGTAAATAATACACTATGGATAAGATCTACTCAAATTTCTAGGTTTTTTACTCATACGATTCAAAAGTTACAGTTACATTTTTATCGAATACACCCTTTACCTCGAAAATCTGGATATTTCTCATCGTGCCATCAGCAGGAAGCTGAGTATGGTACATTCTACGGTGTCTCGTGTTTTAAATCGGTATCACGAACGTTTGACCTTCGATCAGAAACAACGACGACCATTGACAAAACCACATTGCTTCGTTATGAATGATGAGGCGTACGTAAAAGCAGACTTCCGGCAGCTTCTGGAGGTCTGCTCCAGTTTTCACTCCAGTTTTTCACTGCTTATTATAAATTCGATGTCCCTGAAGGATGTTAGAAAGCAGAAGATGTCAAAGTTTGCCAAAAACTATATGATTTGGCAAGCAATTTGCTCGTGTGGAAAGCGGAGCACCCCATTCGTGACAACTGGAACGGTCAATGGGCAGGTGTACCTAAATAAATGCCTCCGAAAGCGTCTACTTCCTCTTCTGAGGTCACACGATGGTCCTACGATTTTCTGGCCGGATTTAGCCTCGTGCCATTACTCGAAAGAGGGTTTGGAGTGGTACAAGGCTAAGGAGGTCAATTTCGTGCCGAAGCATCTCAACCCCCCAAACGCACCGCAACTGCGGCCAATTGAAAAATACTGGGCCATCATGAAGCAGGCATTTTGGAAGCATCCTAAGGAAGTGAAATCGGAGGAAGATATGAAGAAAATATGGCTTGCCACGCAAAAAAAAGTTGATCCAAATGTTGTACAGGACCGTATGAGTAGTGTAAGGAAAAAGGTTCGTGCATTTGGATATGGAATTGAAATTGAATAAAACAAACATGGGAAAATATTCTTTTTATTTTACTCCCTGAAAGTTTGAAGATGATTGGTTTAAGGAGCGAATTTTGCCGAATATTTGTGTGTGTCGCAATTTGATTCCGTACACCCTTTATGGGCGAACATTGAAGCACGTTAAGACTGAACGTCCTCTCTCAAACTTGGACTCTCTATGGACCTTCATAAGAAAGCATTGGAGAGAAATGTCATCTGACTATATTGTCAAGGTCTGCAGAAGCTTCTGGTGTCGTCTGGAAGCGGTCATTGAGACATATTAAGTGAAAATGAAGCGTAATATTCAACGATGGGTTTATGTTAATAAGGTTATGCTCAAGCTCAAATGAGTTTACAAATGTCGATCATGAATTCACTGCGGCAAGGCGATGCGATGAAAGCGACTTAGACTGCTGTTTTAAAGTCAACCACTGCAAGTATTACTTTCGTGGACGTTTTGGCCTATTTAGACAAATTCATGTCTGTTTTTTTTTAAAATGCATATCGGAATTCCCAACTCTTCATCGAACTGTTTATGATTGACATTTAAAACAATTCATTCCCCCGCGTTATCCTGCATAGTTTCATTCATTATCGCTCCTGGCCAGCACTGCCGGAAGTGGCAACCGTTCGCGTTCCTATGACATATTATCGATCGACTTTGCCCGGTGTGATGAATTGGGCCTATGCTGACTGTTTACTCAAAACAAGTCTGTCTTTCTGCATTGTTATCATCACCGTCGTCGTCGTTCATCATCACTGCGGTTGCCCTATTTCGGTCTACACGGACACGGACGAATAGCTAGTGCCGTATGGTTTATATGGATGCATTCAGGCAACAATAAATACATACCGCGGGGTACACCAACTATGAGAACTAGGTACCCAGTCAGCAGTTTGCTGGCAGTCAATGTTGTTCGCGAAGTTGTTTCGTCCGATAGGTCCAGGCAGGCCACACAGTTGCTGTAATTGATTGCCTTCCATTTCTCTATGGCAACAAGCCTTTCGTTTCCATGCCCGCAAAGGAAAGGGACGATTCCCGGGTTCCATCAAAGTTAGGGGCGAAATCGACAAAATTGACACAAGCATGCTTGGTCGCCGACATCCATCGCACACTGCTCGCGTCTGTTCTGGACTCCCTCCATCTGTCTCTGTCGTTCTGGTTTGCGGTATCAGCTAGAAACTTTGTTTGTACGCTTGTGGAGTATGGAGCCGGGACAGGATGGATGCGATGATGGATTGAATGCCAGGCGCTTAACCCCACATCTCGTGGAGAAGGGGAAAAAAAGCATCTCCTGAATAAATATTTGCGAAAATGGTGCGGGGGCGTCTTGGCAGAGCGTTCAACCAAGAAACAAACAAGACGCGCCACGCAAAGACGAATTGGATCTGTCAAGGCAAGTGGACAGCTTTGCACGGGGAAATCCACCTTGTGATTGAATTTCGGCAGATCTTCTGCCGACCTAAACATACATTAACCATCCTCTCGGTGGATTCGAGTGGTCCGAAATTTATGCAGGTTTGGTTTTCTCGGATGGTATTATTCGGGGTCGAATTCGCAATTCATTGGGTCCTTCCAGTAGCAAGTTTTAAGAAGCGATGACTAATAGTGTTGTGCTTTTCAAATAAGTTCTAAGAAATTTCATTAGGTTCCAGGAAGAATCCACTGGAAAAATTTCACGCCTTACGGAGGTTATCGAACCCATGATAGTCTGGCAAGCAACCGTCGATATAATCCATCCGAAAGCTCATTTTAGCGGAAAAACAACATATTTATTTGATTTCCTACGAACCGCCTTCGAAAGGCAACGGCAATGTCGGGCTCTATTTCCGATGAACAGCCGGGGACAGGAAAAACTTAGCAGCATTATTTCAGGCTGAAGGGACGAATTTGGGGGTGGGACGGCCTGGGTGAAAAACGGCAAACCTGATTTGTTCAATTTACTGAACAAACACTCCAATCCATCGACATTTGTGTAGGGATTTCAGCAATTGTGACATTTATGTAACAATTTTTCTATTTCAGCAAAGGGATGAGAAGGGGAGGGTTGCGCCACGAAGCAGCTATCGAGTAAACATCGAGAAAGGATAGGATTCATAATGGACGGAGGAAACGGACGGTGGGTGGGTGTTGTTTTCGTTTCTTCCTACCGGGGAATGAGTGCATTCTCGTTCAGTTGGATTTATAAAAGAGGGAAAACGGATGAAATGGATGGACGTTTCTGTACTATTAGTATGGAATTGACACTTATTGGAGGGTTATCGGATGGTTACATCAAAATAAGTCGGATCTAATTAGGCTTCAAAATTCCCCAGTCCAATCAATTATCCTGCAAGTTCCTATTGAAATCACCCCGCAATATGTTGATGGCTCATCAGCCTGCCATTATACCCATTTAATTGCCCAACATTTATTCCTGGCCTGCAGGCAACGGAAAATAAGAACGCCAATTACCACCCAATTATAATTCGTTTACCATTTCCTGGGCCATTTTTCTCAACAACCGCCGGCCTTCGCAATCGAATTCTCCGCAGATTCCCTGCCCCCCGGAATAACTTAATTAACACGTTTTCGATTCAATTTCCACTCGAGCCCAAATTAAAACTTTCATTAAGCACCACCGAAACCGAACCGAACCGAGCCGAACGAGAGTGCACTTAATATTCCATTGCAGACCCCCCCCCCCCCTTCCCCACCAACCATGAACGGGAAAACAGGAAGAATGCGGGGAAAACTATTCAGCATAGCGCGCCACCCCCCCCCGCGAAGGGACCCACCAACATAGCAGGACCACTACTAGTGGCCGGACGAAGTCAATCGAAAATTTTCCTCGACGCCCGGCTGGGTGGAAAAGTTTCCTTCGACCTCGCTGGGTTGGTTGATTGAGGGAGTGGTGCCGTGCCCGATAGAAAACCATTAAAGTAACTGCAAATAGAGCCATTTTCGATGGCGTACAGTACTTCGGCCCCCCTTTTCCTCCCTTTTTTCCCGATGCGGTTTGTCTGATGGGCCGCTGGATTGTATGAATTGTTTGTCCAGGCAGGAGAGGAAGAAGGATTCAACTCACAGAACGGGTGGTTGGAGCTTTCTTTTTAATTGTGAAGCCTAGTTTTCTCGATTTTCCCGGGTTGCCCTCGATGGGCGTCAATCGATTTGGCACTGTGAGAAAAAATGCCTTTAATTTTATGACAATGCAATTGTAAAATTGTGTTCTTACATAGCGAACCTGCTTCAAGCCTTTGAAAATCTGAAATCATCACAAAATGTCCACATTAATTACTGTGTTCTAAGCATTAGACGCTCTGTCCCACAGCAGATCCATTATAAAATCAATATCGAACGAATCCCAATTGAATCATCGGGCGTTATCGTCGTCGTTGTAGATTTTCCATTTGAGGAGAAGAGAGAATGGGAGATTGATAACCAAAGTGCCCGTCCATCGCCATGGCCTGTCGAGTAATCCTGCTAATGCCAGGGGAGGGGTGGAGGGGGGTATGTAATTTGAAACGTTTGTTTAAAATGAAAATCAACTTATGTTTGCTAGGGGATTTCTTTTCTCCCTCAGTAGAATACCAGTGGCAGCTAGAAATGAACTGAAAGAAGCAGTAGATACGAATTTGGGATTTGGATTGTGGTATAAATGGATAAAAAACGCATTTTCAAAGAAATCCGCGTCGAAGTTCGGTTCAACCGGCGAAGGAACTTCATATATCGCAGTATCCGACGAACTCTAAAAAAGAGACTTAAAGTCAAGTCATTCAAGATCCAAAAAGTACAGGATCTTACAGTCAAGCAGAAGAAAAAACGACTGATAAGAGCTAACGCATTGCTGCAATGGGCCGCGACAGCAAAGTTGGAAAACATCGAATTAACGAACGAAAGGCTCTTCACTAAAGACTGTACCCGAAAAAAATGAGACACACAAAAGTGGTCGCCAAAAACTCATTTTTAGTCGGATTATCTTCAAATTTCTTGGTTTCTACTTGCAGGATTTATTGGATCTCCTCTCCACGACCGAATTCCCGCACTTTTACACCACTCATAAGGTTTTGGGCAATAGTGGGGCTGACTTCTTTTGATAAAGCTCGATTCAAAGTAAATCTGGACGCATGATTTAATACACACTCGTGCCCCTGGTGGTTGGAACAAACAACATTTGACTGGCATTTGTTGATGTTTCATTGACGAAATAATTGGTGAAAAGGGTTTCTCGATTGATCGCCGCATCTCGAAATTACGGATCATAGAACTTGAGAAAAGAAAATTAATTGATGATGATGATGATGTGAACTACCATCTAATGTAGCAAGGCAACTGCCTATAGCACTGGACTGCTTTAATTAAACGATTTGATCAAGGTTGTTCTGTGGTAAATGTTTCATCATGTTCCTGTATGAAGGGCCAAAAACGTATTGTGGGCCCGTAAGCAGATACACTTACGCGCAGCCCGAAGCTACAGGGGTCTAGAAAGAATCTCCTTCCAGAAACAAGTTCGCAGAAACCACACCAAAACCGAGCCCTCGCCAATTAAAAAGTCCCATTAGATGGGGAGAAGAGCCCACCCTTTATTCACGAAATGTTAACAACAGGAAGTTGGCAGTTCCACTCTTCCTATCCAAATCGCTTTAATCGGGTACTCTGATGGTCCCTCCCTCTATCCCAACATATGGTGTTACATAAATATATGAAAAATTCAGAGAAATTAATATGGTTTTCTTACCTTGATACTGAATTCAGCATACCTTAAAGCTAGTGTTAGCTTGTTTGGCTTATAGTAAATTGGCTAGGGTACCTCGTTCCTCACTTACTGCTTCGACCTTCCTTTGATGTAGGGTCCATATTTATCGTCTCGGTGTTTCTGCTTTTGAAGAGCTGACTTTTGGTAGCGCATGGAATAGGCCATAGAACTGTAGAAAGGAGAGAAGCATTAGTAACTGGTAACATGCTATGCGCATGTGAGATTTTCATGGTGATATTCTCACAACGGCCGTTCAGAATGGTTCGACGGATGCATATGAGAGATCATTCCCGATGAGTTTTCACTCGTTTACTCAGAAGACAAGAAACATTTTACTACATGCTACATTTCGGAATATCAGGACAATGATCCCCCACCGCATCTTTAAGTGGTCATTACAAGCTGTCCATTTGGTTCAGGCACTTTTGAACGTTTATGTGACAGCCTATTCACACATGAAATCTGCCGCGACCAACTCGACAGAACGCGCCCATATTCCTTTCTGAACCGAAGGGCAGGGTTGAGAAAAGAAAATTAATTGTGCACAAACATCTAGAAAATCCTTCGTGGTCTGCCTCAAAAATAGCAAAAGTGTTAAAATTCCCAAAGTCAACGGTGTGTCTTGTAATCAAACCTTACAAGGATACTCTGAGTGTGGATATAGCCCAGCGCATCTATCATACAAGTGGCAGTAGGGACAAAGAGCTGAGAAGAAAGGTGTTGAGGTACGTGAAAGGCAACCCAGGTGTCTTCATACGGGATTTGGCAAAGAAATACGATTCCAACTTTTCCACCGTGCGTACCATCCTTTCAAGAGAAGGATCTAAGTCTTTTTGTGCCAGTAAACAACCGAATCGCTCCCTAAAACAAAATTTATTGGCTAAAAAGCGAGCATGATTACTATACGAACGAGTTTTGACGAAATTTGATGGCTGTTTTTTAATGGATGACGAAACATATGTCAAAATGGAAATCCCCGAACGAAAATGTTACCTGTCAACTGGTCGTGGGGATGTCCCTTTCGGGTATAAATTTGTTTTTGCTGATAAGTTTGCTCGGAAACTAATGATTTGGCAAGGAATCTGCAGTTGTGGCCTTAAAACCAAGGTTTTCATCACATCCCACACAATGAAGTCGAAGGTTTACATTAAAGAGTGTCTAAAAAGCGGATTTTACCTTTCACTCGGTAACACAAGACTAACGTTATGTTTTGGCTGGATCTAGCCAGCTGCCACTACTCTAAGAAGGTACTATAATGGTATGCTGCAAACAATGTTAATTTCGACGCCAAAGAGATTAATCCTCCGAATTGCCCTGAGTTCAGACCGATCGAAAAATATTGGGCAATTGTCAAGCGAAAACTTCGAAGATGCGGTAAAGAAGTGACAAATGCACAACAAATGCGTTTAAAGTGGAGTAAGTTCGTCGGTACAGTGTCACCACCGACGTCGATCACCAGTAAAGTGCGACAGTTCGTTCGAAACGGTGAAATATAATAATTGTTTATGTATCGTTTGGAAAAGCTTAATAAATACTGTTTTTTGTTTGACGTTTTGATCAACCGTGTATTTTTTTTAATTCTTGAGTTATGATCACTCGAATGCGTCCAAATTTACTTTGAATCGAGCTTTATTCTCCAAATGAAGTAAACCATCAACACAATTTTCGAGTGGCCTCAACAGCATCCTTACTGTTGTTTTACATTGGTTCAAACCGGCTGTTATTCGAAGTTAAAAAGTTGATTGTTTTTCAATTGACGAAAATCACCATCACTTTTCACTGTTGACTTAAATCGGATGTTAGGCGTTGTTAAAAATTAAAAATATTTGTTTCCGAATGAACCACCATCACAATTTGTGAGTGACACCGATAGTATTCTTACAGTTGGTTAAAATCGATTCAAATCGGTCATAAAGTCGTACTTAAAAATGTCTGTCCCGCAACATAGCAAACCAGCATCACCTTTTTCTGAGTGGTGTAAATCGGTACTAATTTTTTAAATATTTATATATGTTTTGCATCTGAAAACCGAGTACATGGAGAATCCCTCTCAAAGTTCATGGTTGTCACCTTGTCGTAGGTGAGAGGGCATATCTCACGCAAAATGCCATTATGGGAGGCCAAGAACATGATCAGCAGTGATAGTATCACACTCTGCTTTCTTTAAATTGCCACGTCGTAGTACGATTATTTGAAGGCACTGAATTATGTGTGAAACTGGCAAGTTTAGCCACAATTCACTCTCAGACGAAGCTAGGAAAAATCTACAAATACCTCACTTTCACTTTTTTTAAAAACACTATTTCAAAAAAACTTACGTATTTCCCAATTACAAATACCTGATATCAAATTATTTAAGAAAACGAGAAAAAGAAAACATCTATGACGAGCTTTCCGAAGAATAATCCGGCGTTGTCTCAAATCAGCAGGCATCTCTCTATAGCTTCATTTAACAAAGATAGATTGCTGCGCCATATCTGCGGCAAGATCTGGAACTAATATCATAATGACAAAAGACGATAAATTACATACTGAGAGACTTGGCCGAAGACGACCACTTTCTAGAGCTTCATTTGACAAAGATTGATTGCAGTGCAATCTCTGCGGCAAGATCTGTAACTAAAAAGACGACACATGACATACTGAGAAACTTTATCCAAGACGGAATCTATCTGGACCTTCTTTTAGTCAAGATAGACTGCAGCGCTATCTGAAAGGCAATATCTGGAATTAACATTATAATGTCAAAGAAGACAAACGGCACACCGAGAAACTTTTCCGAAGACAACAAATCTCTAGAGCCTCATTTGGCAAAGATAGATTGCAGCACCATCTCTATAGATCTGGTTCTGAGCATGAGCATGATTGACCGCCCGAGGTTGCTACTCCGTCCCAAGTAGCACACTACGGTCATAACTAGTTGTAGTAACTTGATTATGACTTAGCAAGTCATATTTATGTTATCTCAACCGAATGGCAACAAGTGTGCTACTAGGGGTAATTACCAGATCAGCTGTTATTACACAAAGAACCAAAAGATGATGCTTGGGGCTAGGATATATCCTCAACCTCAAACTAAAAAATATCTCAAACTAAAGCAATACCGGCGCCGGCCTCGCCCGAATGCAGGTCAAGTAGGGAATGGGTAGGAATATGTTGACGTGATACACGCTTTATTAGAAGCTGAGAACACCCCTGCACTTCCACGAGAAATCACTGGGATGGGGGCGACCCCGGCGTATTGGTTAACATCCATACCTCTCACGCCTAAGTCACGATTTCGAATCTCACCCCCGGAGAAGTAAAATGCGAAAATGCCCAAAAGTGGTGTTTGACTGACTACGACGGGAAATGAACCAGCCAGAGGCTGAAAATCTCGATAATCAAGACAAAAAAAAACAAAATCACTGGGATGTTGGATATAATGGTTGGGTTGGCAGCAGGATCCGTTTTGGTAAACGGTGTTCTGGATTTAACTGACGTCGGCAGCGAACAAGACATCTAACTATGTTTCCGATTTATTCTCTGTACAGAGATGCACATAAAAGCTATTCAAAGTTTGGCACCGATTTAAACCAACAGTAAGGATGCTGTTGGGGCCACTCACAAGTGTGGGTGTTAGTAAAAATTACATAAGACTTTATTTTTACTCGAATTGAAAACTCCTCATGTAATTTTTAACTCAAGGGAATTAATCTATTATTGATTTGAAATAAAATTATTTTTGCAAATAAATAATTGCTCATACTGTATACTGTTATTCGAGATCAAATTAGGATACAAAAGGCCAGTTATTCAAAAACCCGCATACAAACCATCAATTAGAAATGGTCTCGCATATTTCATTTTTCTAGCGACATAACCTCATTCGTGTTGATCTCCCTTTTGGTTATCAGAATCAAATTTCAATTCTTGTGCTAGCAGTTTCACAATAATGTTAAATTTTTATAATTACACTGATGTATGAAGCGGATTTAATTTTTATTTGAGAACAATTATACTGTAGCATCTGCGCTGAAATTTTTGCTCACTCTGTTTGGTGTTGTTGATCGAAAGACAGCTAATAGGATGATGTAACAAAATAGTGGGTGCCATCGGTACACCAAAAATAACTGGAAGAAATCATTGTTCCTGATAGGATAGGATTTTGTAACTTTTTTTTTCAAAATACTTTTAAGGCAGAGAATTTCACTCGAATCTTTAAGCTGTCAGTGTCATTTTAACTCAAAATTTCTCCAATCTTTCCGAAAAAATACTTTTGAAACTGGAAAAACACGGAGTACGTCCAAAAGGGCCAAAACTTATTAAGTTATCAAAAAAATCAATATTAAATCAGTAATATCTTCTTCTAAATTCGTGTGCTATTCTTACAAAATTAGGTGACAAACTTTTTGACTTTTTTAATACAGGTATACTCGATATGTGCAACTTTATTTTTCGACTTCTAACGTACATTTTCACAAAATGAGTGTTTACTTATAAAAACAATTAACCAATAGATTGAAGGTCGTTTATCCAATGGTCTATCTTTTCTTGAATGGGCTGTAGTTGGCGAAAATCGATGAAAGAGTCAGAAAATAAAGTTGCTTTATATCGAGGTATACCTGTAGCTGTTTTGAAAATTGTAATTTTTTTTTAATTTTTTTTTTTTTCATTGTAACCTATTTTTCTCCAGAACAACCCACCCAAACTTTTTTTTTACCGTGCATATTTTTTCCATATAGCACCAACAATTGTCTAAAACTTCGCTCGAAGACACTGCAAACCAATCGGACAAACCGTTTCCGAGATACAATTTTTTGAAGATATCATGTGCATTTTTCATAGGCCCTTCTCATAAGTAAGGCTAGATTCAAAATGGCGAACCAAGTATGCAAAATGGCGTTTTTCTTCCCCAAAAACTTGTATGCAAGGTTTCATGCAAATCAAAAAATATGAAAATTACTCGTTGCTGAAATGATATGGAACCGCTCAACCACTTTAACGCAGTACATTGATGTATTTTTCAAACTGCTTCAGTTAACATCAAGTGTAACTTTCATTATTTTTTGCTATGAATTTACTCAAATACAATCACATAATGCCCATCATCGCATGCCAGTGTTTTTTTTATGAAAATTATAGCTGAAATTCAGCACCCTGCTTAACCACCGGGAAAACTCATTATTTGATGCCCTCACAAAATTTATGAGCGATGAAAGGAATTTTCTTCACTGCACAACATTCACTACGAGAGCTAAAAACTATTCTGGTGTCAGAAGTATATAAAAATACTTAGCTTAATTTCGGTTGATCTCGTATCCGATCCAAAAAGTCCGAACGGCAACCAGCAACGAACAACATCCATCACCACCAGCTGAAAACTGCACCAGTAAAGGCCTGTGAATAAACCACGTAGACTCATTTTTGAGTCTCAGACCCCCCCCCCCCCTCTCCTCCTTGTAGACTTTTTTTTTGAATATTTTGTATGGAACGTAGACTTTGGTCAAACTTCTCCTCCCCCCAGAAAAGTCTATGTGGTTTTTGAATAGCCCCTAACTAGTTCATCACACTACCATGCCGCTGCTCTCCCCGTGGTACTTTTTCTGGTTTGACTCAAAGCAAGAAGAAAAGCATTCATCGGACTTCTGTTTCTTGCAGGTTTTCAAAAACCGAGAGGGTTAAGATAACAAATTCACTATACACTTGTAAAATCTAATATAAAATTGAAAATAGAACGGGACGAAATCCCATCTCTATAAATCTAATCTGAAACTCTCAAAAGGACATGTTCATAAACCACCCAAGTAGCACACTACGATCATAATTAGTTGTAGTAACTTGATTATGACTTAGCAAGTCATATTTATGTTATCTCAACCGACTGGCAACAAGTGTGCTACTAGGGCACGTAGACTCTTGAAAATCTCAGATCCTCGTAGGCTTTTCTCAAAACCATTTTTTTAATTTTTGTATGGAGCGTAGACTTTGGTCTACGTGATTTATGAATAGCCCCAAAGACGACCAATGACATAATGAGAAACTTTGCCGAAGACGGTAACTCTCTAGAGCTTCATTTGACAAAGATAGGCTGCAGCGCCATCTTCGCGGTACGATCTGGAACTAGTGTGAACATTTCAAATGTCTTCATGTTACATCCTAAACAACTTTTCTGAAGACGACAACTCTCTAGAGCCTCATTTGGTAAAGATAGACTGCAGCACCATCTTTGCGGCACAATTTGAAACTAATCTGATGTTGTCAAGTGACTAAATTTTACATTTTCAACAACTTTTCGAAGACTGCAACCCTCTAAAGTTTCATTTGACAAAGATATACTGCAGCGCCATCTCTGCGGCCAAAGCTGGAACTAATATGATAATCTTAAATGACTACATTTTTTATTCCAAACAACTTTGCGCAAGACGGCAACTCTCTAAAGTTTCATTTGACAAAGATAGACTGCAGCGCCATTTCTGCGGCAAAATCTGGAACTAATCTGATAATGTTAAATGACTAAATTGTATAGTCCAAACAACTATGCCAAAAACGGTAACTCTCTAGAGCTCCATTTGGCAAACATAAGCTTCAGCGCCATCTCTGCATCACGATGTGGAACTAATCTGATGATATCGAAAGACAATTCGTTATGCACTGAGAAACTTTGCTCCAATTCGCTATAATGAGTCTGGAATGTTTTACATGCATTTCTGTTAACACAGTCAAACTAAAACTTCTTTCTCTTTGTAGAAGATTCCCGGGGGACAATGTTACCGGAAACAGATTTTTGTTTTGTTTCAATGCATTTTTGAACTAGAAATTTTCAAATGGTGCGGAAACACTGACGCTAGATTAACATTCGGAAATTCTACGAAGGGTTGAAATGCGGGTCAATATTGACCCGAATGTCTTATTTGTTACTTTTTTTGTACAACCACCTGACCACAACTAATTTATAAAAAAAACATATTTTTATGCGTAAATGAATTCCGTAAAATATTGAAAGTCAGTAAATTTCAGCCCGATTGGTAAAAAAATAAAAAAAGATAGCGTACATTGAAGTTGCACCCCAACATCTTATGAATGTTGAGACATCAAAGGACCGAAAAATCCGGTTTTGCGTGGATCAAAGTTATACCTTACCAATCAAACCAAGGCCGGTGTGGCCTCTGCTGTACACAGAAGTTGTCTTCATTGTAATCGGTACATGGCTGTACCTCGCTAGCCTCACTGTCTGCGGAGAGTCCGCAGGTCGCCTTCTACTTGATCGATCCACCATGCTAGTTGCGCGCTTCTTCTTCTTGCAACCGTCGATTCGTTTTCGAGAACCAAATTTAATATGGCTGTGGTCCGACGTTCTTACGACATACCCAGCCCATCGTAGTCGACCGATTTTAGCGATGTGCACGATGGGAGGTTCTCCCAGCAACTGATGCAATTCGTGGTTCATTCGCCTCCTCCACGTTCTGTCTTCCATCTGCCCTCCACCGTAGATCGTACGCAGCACCTTACGTTCAAAGACACCAAGGGCGCGTTGGTCCTCCACTAGCATTGTCAATTTTTTCGTGGCCGTAGAGAACTGCCGGTCTAATTAATGTCTTGCAGATGGTCAACTTTGTAGTTCGGAGAACTTTGTACGATCGAAGCGTCCTTCGGAGTCCAAAGTAGGCACGATTGCCAGCCATAATGCACCTTTGTATCTCTCTGGTGGTGTCGTTATCGGCGGTCACCAATGAGCCCAGTTACACGAATTCGTCTACTACCTCCAGATATAGTCCAGCGCGTCAAAGTTTTCTGAAGACTGATTCCACGCCAAATCGGTCGGTCACCAAACTCAACTATCTTCGATTTTGATGAAACTTGGTACACGTCTTCGGTATGTTGAAAAAAAAAAATCCACTGGTGTTAAGATTATTTGGATTCAAGAGTAACTTTTGAGATGGGTGTATGTTTTTTTTTCCAACATTTTACTTGAAAAATCGTAGTTCAAAAACCATTACATTTAGAGAAAAACTTCATATGAGGGAGTTGTAGAGAACTAAAAAGGCTTTGTAAAAAAAATGTACACTGAAAAAAAAAATTTTTTTCATAAAGAAAAATCGAAAATAAATACTAAAAATCAAATATAAAAAAAAACATATTTTTAATATTTTTCAAATTTGTTTTGTGAAAATTTGAGAAATAAAGACACGTTTTGAAAAAAACTCTAGGATGGACGCTCTTATAATAAAAAAGTTTTCCGAAGAGCGAACTTTGGTGCATATTTCAAATTTTGGTTATTCATTATTATAAATGAAAATTAATTATACAATATGATTTTGGAGCTCATTAAAAACAATAATGATCATAATGATAAATCACCTGAACGCAACCGTTTTCGAGATTTTTCGGATTTTATTTCAATAGAATGAAAAAACCTCAGAAAATTCGCTCTTTTCTTAAGTTAATCGAGATTTCCACCAGAAATGATAAATTTTCCAAGATCTTCATATTATAACGTTCACATTACTCTAATATCCTCTTTTCTTTTGATATCAGGATGATAATCAGGATTGAAAAGAACAAGATAAATAGCACTATTGTTTTAATATTGCAATCAATATATTTATAATTGTTTTATGGCTGTATCGGTCGGGCCGCTCAGAGAATGAAGGGAGCGAATTTGCTAAAGCGATGAAAGTAACAGCGAGGTAGATGTCGCAGGGGCAAGAGATGCATCAAAATGCTGTTGGGTTTAGCTCTTTTGCAGCACTAAGACCAAAGCATTGCAAATTACTTGGCAGCACAGGTTCTCATAACATTTGTGTTTGCACCATTCATGAGAACATTAACTTGATGCTTCATGGTCTTAGAAAATATTCATTCGAGAATGATTATAAATTGTGTTTTGAAGAAATATTATGTAGCTCATCAACTAGAACTAAAAAATGTTACCTCCGTGAATGCGAACGATGTCCAGGCTTTTCAGATTTTGAGAGTAGTTTAAAAGACAAATTAGAAAAACGTGGTTTAGTTGAAATATCTTTTGAGCAATGGATTTCAACTGATAGATGTAGTTTAGAGACACTTGTTAAACCAATTGATGAATTTATTGCTTATTTTTGTGAAAAGTTGGAACAATTAGTATCCCACGATTTTGTCAAATCTCAGCAGTCTAGTTTCTTGAGAGATTATAAAAGTTGTCTTAAAGACGGCGAAGTAATAATAATTTGTGATTTTTCTGAAAATTATTCATTTGTTTTTCAAGATGCTGTTCAAAGTAGTTATTGGAGTAATGAGCAAGCCACTATTCACCCTTTTGTCATTTATTACACGGAATCTGGAATACTTAAAATATCAGTTTCATTGTTATCTCAGAAGTGTTGAAACATGATACGATTGCGGTACAGGTGTTTATTTCAAAACTAATAAGCTTTTGCAAACAAAAATTAAAAGTAAAGAAAGCTACGTTTATGTCTGACGGGGCAGCATCCCAATATAAAATAGGAAGAACTTTGCAAGCCTGTAAGTTTAAAAGAAATACAATATTGACGCTGAATGGCATTTTTCGCAACATCCCACGGTAAGGACCTTGCGATGCAATTGGTGGTACATTAAAACGAATGGCAAGATATGCAAGCCTTGCTGTACAACATGAACACCTATAAAAAGTGCATTAGAGTTATTCGAATGGGCGAACCAAAAAAGTGATGATTGTTTAACAAAAATGTCGTTTTGTTATGTATCACATGAAGAGTATGAACAGGGGGTAGCAGAATGGAATGAAATTTACCGACAGACTAAAACGATTGCAGGTACACAAAGTACCACTCATTCGTTCCAATTTCAGAAAACGAAGTTTTTGTAAAACTGTTTTCGAATGACGAAGAAGGCAGGATTCATAATATATATAAAAGCAATCAATAGTTTATATAATGTTTATGTAATATTATCAATGACTGAGACTAATAAATGGTATATATAAATATAAATCCAACCATAATTCATTATTTTTGTCTTATAACTTTAAGTGAAGCTTTTTCAATCGACGAGCTGTTAAGAGTAAGTAAGAGGCACATACATGTGTTTTAAAAAGGCTAAAAACACAAGAGAAACAATCGTTAGCTATTGTTGTTTTAATATCACGAGTAATTTATGAAAAGGGCGTATTTTTTGAGGTTTTGAAATTTTATTGAAAGAAAATCAGAAATATCTTGGAAAACGGTTGCGTTTACGTGGTTTATCATTACAATCATTATTGTTTGTAATAATCTCCAAAACCATATTGTAACATCAAAATTTATTTATAAGAATGAATAACTAAAATTTGAAATATACACCAAAGTTCACTATTTGAAAAACTTTTTTATTATAAGAGCGTCCATCCTAGAGTTTTTTTAAAACGTGTCTTTTTCCTCAAATTTCCATACAACAAATTAAAAAAATATTAAAAATATGTTTTTTAGATATTTTATTTTTAGTAATTATTTTTGATTTTCTTGAAGAAAAAAATAATTTTTTTCTGTGTATATTTTTTTAAGAAAGGCTTTTTAGTTCCCTACAATTCCCTTATATAAAGTTTTCTCTAAATGTAATGGTTTTTGAACTACGATTTTTCAAGTAAAATGTTGGAAAAACACATACGCCCATCTCAAAAGTTACTCTTGAACCCAAATTATCTTAACACCAGTGGAATTTTTTTTCCAACGTACCGAACTCATGTGCCAAGTTTCATCCAAATCAATGATGATCGGGTATGATTTTGGGATTTCCGGCACATTCTGGATGGAATCCCTCTGAAGTCGTCATGAAAAAATGAAATCGAAGTCAAAAATGAAGTCATGTGCGTGGCGTACTTGAAAACAAAACAAATTAATTTAGGAGGAACTTACCCTGGAACTAATAAAACATACGACCTGTAACAACAACTGTCCCATTTCCCTGAACAGCTGCCATAGTAATGCTTCAACATCGAAAACAAGCAAATGAAATATAATCTCAGTTACACTCAGCTAGCGGTAAACACAATTCGCCCCGCGCGTGTTCCGGTGAAATGAATCTGCCGATTGTGAACAACTCACTGATGCATTCGGATGTTGCATAAAATCTAACGGTTGACCCTTTCCCCCGTGCCATGGGATCACTCATTCAACAACTGCCGCATTGGCACTAACTTCATTCAACGTATCCATCATCAACATTCAGATTCCGAACTCGTGCACACCGCAGAGGCAAATATGCGCGCACCCGGTCATAAACCCCAAAACCCCCCGACGACGACGACGACGACACTTTTACCTTTTCGGTGAAGTTCTGTGCAGTTAGTTACCTACACTCTGTTTCGTTTTTATTCTCCGACGATTGTCAGTGGATGGCCAATCGCGCGCCCAGCTGGTGATGCGTTGTCGGTGCCTGCGCCTACGGGAGAGAGGCGAGCTCGCGACTGTATGTTTTGATTATGCAAATTAATTTAACTTTTACACAGGCAGAAGATCGTTTGAATATCAATGCCGGCCGGGTGTGTGATGGTGTGTGCTCGCGAAAAATAACTGTATGCGCGTTTTCATTTGGTCTCTGTGGGATCTGCGGTTGGATGAGGAGGTGTTTATAAAGGGCAATTCGTTTGATTGCGGTCGGGATATCTGCAGAGATTAAAACCACGCGTAGGGTCTCAGATGGCCACGTCGGTGGCGGTGGGTTCGATGCTCGATCCGGAGAGGTGACCTTTCAAGCTGGGAACCGGTAAATGGCTGATTTAGTAGCGCACAAAGACTGCATAGCTTGAGGTGAAAATTTGGTAAACACGAAACGTGACAACGATATCAACGACGTTTGTCGTGAGTAAATTCTGGCGAATGCCAAGTAACTGGAGAACAGTCCAGATTAACGGTGCTCTCGATGGCCCTTGAAATAAAGCGAAAACTTTCCGAACAACAGTTACCTTCTTAAAATGAGTCGCTTTATCGCATTCCAACTGCAACCTTAGGAGTACATTTTCACACGACAACCCATTTCTCCCGTGTTCTCATTTTCCCGCTCTACTCGGTTGCGATTGCACAACCACCACCCAACGCAACCCTTTTGTTTCGCCTAATCAATAACTTCCCCAGCGATGCTGATTTGAATAAAACGACTTGAAGCTAATGTTCTCTTTCTCTTTTTCTTTTCTCATTTTCAGGTAAGCGAACAACAACCCAACTAGAACGACTTTGAAATTATCTCGCGCTCTGAAAACTTTCAGCCGCCGTATGCTTCCTACTTTCTTGCATCTGAAAAACCTACTTGTGTAATCACCACTCGATGACAACTGTACAAAATTACATGCTCCCCCTCCCTCTTTGTAATGGATCCATTGTAGCACTTATCTCAAAACTCATTATGGATATTTAAAATTCATGAGACTCCTCTTTCCCCTCCCTCAAAATATTAATCCAAAGCTCAAAAATCGATTGACCCATTTCCATCGGCTGTGTTCCATTCTAAGCGTTGCCAACCGAACTGAACGAAATTTTCCACTCGGGAAATCACTCTGTGGATCTCCGCCGTTGGATTCCCACTGCACACGGAGACCCCGAAAATCAGATGCCTCCATCTAGAGCAGAACCCATCGGCTTCCGGTTAAGAGGGGCCGTGGGAAATGCGACCTTTTATCGAACTAATTTATCGTCGGAGTCGTCGTCGTCGTCGTCGTCAGTTGATGATCTCTGGTGGGCCCAGTGTGACACTGCAACGAGGTGAATAAATCGGAATAGGAAGTCGCCGGAATAGGCAGTCAGTGGTGTGTTTAAAGGAATTGTTCCGAGTCATTTGTGGGTTATTTGTTTTTGAGGCCAATTAGAAGTATAAGGAGTTAAAACACTGCAATAATGAAGCGTTCTGTAAAATTTGCAGTGAGACTTTCACAATATGCAAAGGTTTCCAGGATTTTGAGCAACACGCGAATACTGCGAGGCATGACTGACCCTTTAGCACCTTTTTCGGGAAGATTACGCTGAAAGATGCGCGAAACCCTTTGTACACCTAATGATACGATGAGACAACAAATTCAGCTGAAAAAAAAAGAATTAAAAACAACCATTCTCTACTGGTCAAGCTGCAATGCATCGACACAACCGTTCACAGCCGATGCTCGAAGCAAACTCTCAGAGTAGCTCCGGCATGGCTCCGGTGAATTCGGTGCAGCTAATCGCTCGGCATAACCAGAGCACTGCTTTGAGTCTCAGTGGAGAGTCGTTGCTTCGTTTCTAAATGTTCTAAGTGTTTTGACATGAACCCATACTCACATACTCTTTTGTTATCGAGCGTGACATCGATCATTCGCATCGATAGTTCGGTGCTGCTTGTGATGTAGAGATAAATTCGACATGCTCTTCTGGTTCACGTGAGTGTGATTTCGTTTAAAAAATTGAATACGGAGGGGTCAGATATGACCCAAGACAAACATTTTCTGTCAAAAATCGGCTATTAGAGTTACAGAGGAACTCGACAAGGAGGTTTAGAGTGCTTTGACCGTATTTCTTAGTTGTAAAAGCTATAAAGCAAATCTTAGCACCGTTGCAGACACATAAAAGTACTCTTGGAATATCTACTTTACTCCAAACTATTATTGAGTTCAGGTCTTGGTGTTTTTCATGACCAACAAGGCGATTCACGAGGTCCCAAACGTACTTATAAGTTGGTAAAACTTAATCATTGCATAATAGTAGTCATAATGTTGTTTTCTTCGAATATCTACGGTACTCCAAACTATTCTAGTTTTTTTTTTCAATGTTTTTATACATGCAAAATACTAGAAAGTGAGGAATAAATTATTCAAAGTACGTCATTTTAATATGCTGTCTGAAATCGCGTTTTGAAGAATTAAGGGTGACTTTTGGGCAGAGCCGGAGATTTTCTAAATATTATTTTCATAATTCCAGTGAATTCATTATCCGGCATCCCAGTGGGTCTGGGTTCAATCCCAGTCGACGTCGGTGGTTTTTCTGAGGCGAAAAAATCTGGTCACGTCTTGCTTCGGAAGGGAAGTAAAGCCGTTGGTCCCGGCTCATATTCATGAGTCGATAGGTAGGGTCCAGGTGGTGGAGTCGTCTTCCTGGCGTCGGTGATTGTCACCATGCAAGGAAACATTTGAATTGACCGTTTAATGGGTAATCGATGAAGAAACTGCAAGTGTTATGCATGTTTGTCTGTGTTAACATATTTTAATCTTCGTTTGACGTTAACACACTACTGCCATCTGTTCAGCTTTATCATCCATCACAGTGTGCTCAACAGATGGCGCAGGTGTGTTAGTGACCATGATTTGTAGTCAAAAATGTTCGATGTGTTATGTCTGTTTGTCTGTGATATGAATGTTAATAAATTAACGGAGAGGGATTAATATAAAAATATAAACATTTTCATAAAAAAAACTCGAGTTGTTACGGACTTTGGTGATAATTTTTGATGCTGCTGATCAAAAATTATGCAGAAAAAATGCATAACTACCAAATTTAAAAAGATGTTTTTCTCTAAAGGGGACAAAAGGGGACAAACAATTTTGCATAGATCTTATAGATGGAAGTTTATACTTTCAGTTCACGTACTCTGTGCTTGCAAATATTTGCAAACAAAGGTGTAAGACATCTTGCAATAACGTATATTTTTTTACACTTCAACCCCTACAACTTTTCTAATACAATAACTAGCAACTATCTTGTATCTTCATAATGTGCGTCATGTTATACCCTAAAAATCATCTCTGCAGAGTTTTCAAATTCAAATTGAAATAAAAAAGTTACAACAAAAAAACTGTTTTTTTTAAGTCCCACCCTAAGGAAAGTTAGAAAAACTGTTATAAAACGATACGTAGATGAGATAAATTAAAATTTCTTCACCAAAGTTTCATTGAATAAAAATATCTACAGTTCTGTGGAAGCAAAAAGTCCTCTTAATCATAAGCATAAAAAGAAAATGAAATTTTTATTATGAACAGAAAAGAACCACCCTAGTTTTCACCCAAACCAAGAGATAGATCTTATTTTAAAAATCATATCTCCTCAAGACATTATCTGTCTAAAGTTAATGGTTTTCGAGTTAGCAATTTTTGTCGCGAAATTTGTCCATTCGGACCATAGTACCATGTGGGAAATAGGCCGACGGAGAATAACAAAAAATAAAAAATATAAAAAATAAAAAAGTGAATTTATTAGTCTTGAAATTTATTAAAAAAATGCAATTTTATAATTCTATTCGACAAAGAATTTTAGACCCAGAGCTTCATGCCATCGGTCCCAAAACGACCGTAAATCGTACTTTGAATTCTAGCAATATGCATTTTTCTTCACAAATTGGCTGAAATTTTGATACCTTTTGAGAACCGCTCAAATAACTGCATCCGCTTTATTATAAATGATCGAGAAGTATCCTTAGATTCAACGAACAACTTTGCAGAAGAAAGTGTGTCGATCCGACTTCACCAGAAAAAGTTATGACCGTTGAAAAGCAGCATATTTATCAAAAAACCAGCGAAGTACAGTAAACCCTCCGACATGCGCGGATTCCCTTGATGGTGGTCTAAATTTATATTTAGAGGGCATTCACCTTTGTTGTTTCATCAGAAAATATCTCGTGATCCTTCGTATATCGGAAGTTACTTCCTTCAGCAAAGCTGTTCAGTAGATCAAGATGGTAAACTTAAAAGTTCAGAACTATCTCACTACGCGGCTATTGTGTGCATGTAAACCTACTGTATAGCCTGAATCTCGAGATCCTTGACATATTGGTTGTTTGAGCGCTTTCGGATGGCGTTGACATTAGTTCACAATTCGTTCGCTACGTGGTGTTAGTGACATATGAACTTTGTGTATTACCTGTATTTTGAGATCTAGATCGTGTATAAATTCACTGTTTTCAGGAAAGTTGGGAGTAAAATTATAGACTTCCAGACGTTAGGCGCTAGTGTGTCTTTAAACTTACTGTATAATCTGAATCGGAATATTGAGATAGCAAGATGGCATCTTCAAAAAAAAATATTCGAGGGTTCAGAGCTTTTTGAATGGTGTACACATTAGATCAGAATTCGTCCGCTTAGTAGCGTCAGTGTTCAGGTTTTTGCAATATCAGTATTTTTATATCTAGATCATGTATGAAGTCATAGCACAGTGGTCCAGAATGCGAATTTAGCTGGAAAGATACATTCTCAGCCAGGGTTGCGGCTTATCATTTTTGACTCAGGCATATTCATTTGCCAATATCTCCTTTCAGAGGGTCGATTTGATAATATGATGTATGATGAACTTGTAGTGCATAAGTTGACCTACAACTTTGTTTAACAGTACATTGCTCTAACCCTATATCTTCGACATGAGAGCGTATATTCACAGTGATCTTCACGATGATAATCGTGCGTGATCTTCACCGCGAATTTCATCGCGAAGATCACTGCGGAATATAATGCTCTTATTCCGCAGATATAAGAGAAAGAGCTATGTATTGTTAGACCAAGTTGTAGGTCTACTCAAGCACCATAAGTTCATCATACGTCATATTTGAAATTGGAGCTTCTGAGAAGAGCTATCGGCAAATGAATATGGATAAGTCAAAATGATAAGCCACAACCTGTTCTCAACCTTGAAGTTTTGGAGCAAAATTGTCATCTACAAAGTTTTTTCTAATGACAAGGTGCTTCTTTTGGTGTGAATGAAAACTAGGGTGGTCCATATTTTCTAAGAAATTTAAAATCTAACTTTTATTTTTGCAGAATAAAAGGCATACATTGTTGACAAAAGTTGTAGAATAAATAATTTTTAGTAGCTTTGATTGACTGATTTTTTTCTGTGCCTTTTCAAATAACCAAATAGGAGCATTCTTTCCTTCGTAGCGTCCCGTAGATCCCTATATAAATCAGTTAATTTGCTCTTACTTATTTATTTAAAATTTTCCAACAAAGTTATCTTGAAATGATTTTTATAACGTGAAAAGATAAAATTTTCAACGTACAAATCTCTCCAATATATCTCACCGTTAGCGCATAATTAACACTTTTCTCATTAAACAACGCCCTTTTCAAATGTGTTTTACTCAATTTAAAAAAAAATACCTTCTCCAGTGTTCAGATATTAAATGCAATAACAAAAATCCTTTCAAATCCTGTTAAAAAGTATTTTTTTTTTGCCCCAACTAGAAAAATCAATATTTTAAAAAGGCCTGTTTTGTTTACAAAAACCATAAAAACTTTTGTTTGACATTCGAAATGAACGATCTCAGCGCATTAAAAGTTGTAACATCTGTTGTTCTAGAATCCACGGGAAGAAAACTTTTCTGAAAATTTTAAATAAAAACAGCAAAATAACTGATTTTTATAGGGACACCCTAAGCTACGTATGAAAAAATGCTTCAATTCGGAAAAATTTATTCGATCAAAGTTGCTTAAAATTTATTTAATCTACAACTTTTTCGAAGAATCTATACCTGTTTTTGCAAGTAAAAAAGTTAGATTTTTAATTTCTCTGAAAACAATGATCACCCTAGTTTTCATTCACACCAAAAGAAGCGCCTTGTTACTAGAAACAACTTTGTGGAAGACAATTTTGCTCCAAAACTTCAAACTTAGGCTGGACAACTGTGCATTGTTTACAGGAAATTTATTCGGGTAACCATGGTCTTCCAGGCGGTCGACTTCATAGTTCGGAATTATTTCATTGCGTGGCGCTGGTCTGCCTCTGAACTGTGTAATGAATGTTTATCGCTAGTGCACATAAAAAGGCTGTTTATCCCAATATGGGTATTTTTGGTACGCTCTTCTGACAACTTCGGGTTAGTCCTTCAAAAAAGATCTTAACAAAACTTAGAGTAAGTCCTTCAGAGAACTCCAGGGAAGTTTTACAGGGAACAACAGCAGCAGAAAAGATACACATGGATTTAACAATGGCCAAAGTGATAGGTAATTTAGATCATTTCAAACTATGTTTATTTTCATTAATTTATAGCGGATTTTCCCATAAATAGGGTAGGGAACGGCTTAAGCACCCCAAGACCCTATTCCAAGCACGGGGTAAACGTTTAATTACGACGCTTATTTTTTGCAGTATCGTGCTTCACTATATGGAGCACATTACTGCAAAAATTGAGCGTTGTAAGTTAACGTTTACCCCGTGCTTGGAATAGGGTCTTGGGGTGCTTAAGCCGTTCCCTACCCTATTGCTTTAAAAAGATTACACACTTGTTATTTTATAGCAATAGTAATAGTGAAAAACTACAGCAGTCCTCATAAAAATGAACAACATTTCAAAAAACTTCAAATTTTCTATAATTTCGGCCAACGTCGCTCCATTGTTCATTTTGTCTGCTGTTGTTGATATTACATTGTAGCTCAATGCCAAATATTCCCCATCTATTTAGGGAATGATACATCCAATTTGGTTTCGTGATCGCTAAGAAGTAGCAATTTGATAATGGTCATGACAATGATTGAAAAATTATGAAAATTTCCTAAAACAGCTGTAACATTTAGTAAAATTTATAATTTTAGTGGAAATTATGCCAATAAATTTTAAATAACAACATTTTTACTCTTGACAGTTTCAGCTGAATTGGTGTATACACGTAGGAGTTTTATCGCTTCGAATGTTATTGGTGCATATTTCAATCCGCCTTTATTACTGTTCAGTGCTGTATCGTATCAACTGTCAAAATTTCAGCTTAATCCATCCTCTGAAAGCTAAAACTAAATTATTGTCCTCGTTCAAATTTT
>JASCZW010009453.1:0-42368 GCA_034211315.2 Aedes japonicus | reverse complement strand
CCAAATTTGGCAGATGGACAGGCAATCGGTGGAGACCCACCTGGTACCTCATTGCAAAATGTCTTGAGGCGAATCGAAAGTTTTGATGAGCTACCCCCTGACAATCGATAATATCCTGTATATAACGAAACTCTTAATCGATCCCTAATTTCTCAGTATGTGTCTTGGTTGATCTTTCAAACCAGCCACTTTATACCTCGTCATTCGAAGTTTGTCTGAAGTCTGAACAGTTCGTTAAAGTATTTGTCATCCATTTCCCAGTAAATGTCACATCATTACAGCTCACGACCCCATGAAGAAATTTGAAACCTAAGAACTAAAACACACCAACCCTTCTACGGAATAATTGACCCACCTGTGGCGATAAATCAGCTTTCGCCAGGAAGCTCAAGATTAATGCCATGAGCAATTAGTATCAACGCTCTTTAAGCGCTAATAATTGACTGTTGTGCCGCGCCAATTGCTCGCACTGCAAAGGCAGGATCAGCGGCGACGGAGGCCTACGGAGAATGTAAACCGAGAAATAGCAACAACCATTTCCACGCTGTTAATCTCAATCGCGATAGCTCCAGTGGTCCACTTTGCTGCTGCTCATGTCCAACTTGGACGCAATCCACACTCACGTTCCAGTGCGCATGTGAATATTATCTTTCTGATTCACGGTCATAATATACTGCTAATCGGTGCGAAGCTGTGCTCATTAGCATTTTGATCTATCATCTTGCGAGGAGTTGAGAAATGTCCGATTGTGTTTATCATAAAAAAATCGATCCTCGTGCAATTCATGAAAGTTTCATTCGAATGAAATATGCTACAGCTTATTTTCTAAATAATGCTAAACAGCACATCAACTGAGGCTTATCCCACACTGTACCATCTCGGAATGTCGTAAGTTCAAAAACATAGAAAAGCTTTTGTCATCCTTTCACCACATATACAAAGCAAGACAAAACACGTACATCGTGTTTCATCCTTCCAAGCAGCAGTTTATGTTGTGTGACTTCACAAAAGACCGAGCGTTAAATTACCCCCGCCCCCCACCTGGTCCGCTCTTCCTGCAGGAAACAACGGATACGTGTGATCCCGTCCAACCGCTCTCAAAATTATATGTGACGTGCAAAAGTTTTTAAAACTGAATATATTAAAACATCACATAAAATTTTAATATAGCACTTCCTTTGAAGATTACTTTTCGTCACACTCGTACCCACCTCCTAGAGGAGCAACCAGGGGAGGGGGTTGCGCCGACGACGTCTGCTGACGGAAACCGCCATCGAGCAGACTAAGTTTAGACAAAATTCATCCTGTCACTGGCACACTCACACACGACGATGACGAGCGAGAGACTCGACAAGGACTTGATTCTCGGGCAGAATTTTGATGAGACCACTACTGCCGCCACCCGACGACCCTCCCGTCCACTGCGACACACAACAAGAGCTGAGGAGGATGCGATGAACAACCCGACTGGAGTAGATCTTTTGTTATCCAAATCATCACACATATCGGTTAATACTGACAGCAACTATAAAGTATAAAGTCCTTCCCGGAGCAAGAGGAGCAAGACCAGCTCATCAACGGTCGACCAGAATGAGAGAATTAAACATGAACATGATGTTGTAATAAACATGACATATTATATTCGTCCGTGTGTCAGCTCAATTCATGTCCTGTCTTGGGCTGGAGCTTTTATAACTATTATACAATGACACATCCTCACCATATGCAAGGAGAGAACGAGTACATCTTTCTCTTCATCATCATCGTCATCGTCCTCGTCAACCGGCGTCATCGTCGTCCTTCGTGTGAGCAGCCTGCTGGAGGAGTTAGTTGCGAGTTTGTCTCTACATTTTAATTGTAGTTCCAGCCAGCCAGGATGACGGTATCCTGAGCGCAAGAGTGAACCATTCATATGCTCGCTTTGACGACGACGACTTGGTACAAGGCAGCGGCCGTCAACAACTTTGGATGATGCGGTTTGCAGCTTACATTGGAATCCTTTTCTCCCCAACGACCATACAGAGATATCCTCTGGCCTCGGTCGCCGCCATCAGCAGCGTTGTTCATTGTCATCATCGTCGTTGGCGTCGTCGTCGTACGTCGCTCTGTCTCCGGCAGGCAGATTGTGCGCTCATCAGGATAGTTCTCCATTTTATTGTCAACTCGTGGGATCATCCCAGCAACTAGTTCGAGGAGCGGGCTGAAAAATAGGCCTCCACTGGCTGCTGATTGACCGTGATGCAAGGGGCGAGCGGCGAGGGGTAGGAGAGCTTTCATAGTTACATGAGTTGCTCACTT
The DNA here is from genome assembly GCA_034211315.2 of Aedes japonicus. Taxonomy (NCBI): domain Eukaryota; kingdom Metazoa; phylum Arthropoda; class Insecta; order Diptera; family Culicidae; genus Aedes; species Aedes japonicus. Next base: position 40,070 of record JASCZW010009453.1, on the reverse strand, counting down.
GATCGTGATTCCCGGACAATGGCACCTGTCCATCGGTGCTGGCCGGATGGCCGGAAGTGATAAACGGCCCCGGTTGTAAGTGTGCTGCTGTCGGAGTCAATTATTCATTGACATTCGTTAGGAGCCGATTTCAAAGTGAGCAATGTGTTTTGGATTTTTTTTATTCTTGAGGATGGAGGAGCAGTTTTTTTGTAGTTATGAGTTTACTTTAAAACAGTATGAATGATGGGATTTATACATTAAGCGGAATACTAGGACATTCTATATAATAGACAGGTTTCTCGCACGCTCATCCATGCAGTTGGCAGTACCATCTCAGAATCAAATGGAATTTAAAGCTTGTCATGCCTTCGTTATAGCATTGGGCTAATTACGTTTTGATCGATGTCGAGTATCGATGTATTGATATCGAGTGAAGATATTGAAAAATCGCTTCATATTTGATCATTAGAATCGATTTTCCGATTTTATCGATGACAAACTATCGATTTTGTTAAGTATCGTTACTTTTTCGTTCAAACATAAACATTGAGTTGAATATCTCTTTTATGTAGTATTATTTCTTATTTCAGGATAGATAACGTATTATAAAATCAAATCTAAAATAACAACAACAAAACAAATTAGATAATTCATGTTATAAAAGCCAAATGTTCGTTTTTTGATTGAGTTATTAACGTACACTTCTGTAAGTGAACTCAAAAACGCCAGTTTAGCCATACGTGAGGAATTCAACTGTAACTTCCCTTGTCCGAAAAAGACAATCTCTCGGACGGTACACTGGTCATCATTCTCGATAAGAAATCTTGAGCTATTGGGTTAATGTGAGGAAATTTCTACGCTTGAAGAGGATCAACAGAATGCAGTACTACTGGTTGATGAAGAAAAATATAGTTCACCCGAAATGACTAGATTGTCAGAGTCGGGAATTGCAGAAGATTTGTGAACCTGGAAAAAATCGTCTTGCATGCATTTTAAATAATTTTGATATTTTTCTATATCCAGATTGGAAACAAACTTTGCTTGACATACCATTTGATCGTGAAAATCCCAAAGGCTTCCAGTTGAAACTGGCAGGGGCTCTTGAGATTTAGTAGCAACAGTTCGCATCTCGTTAGCAACAATCCATTCTGAATTATTGTTTTTTTTTTTTACTCCGTCGAAAACCGATGGTTCCATTTCGAAGTACATCCTTTTAAAAAGAGGATTGAGTAATGCTGCGATTGGGAATATATCGATTTTGTTGATTTCGTTGAACCTTTTGTCGTGTTGCACTAGGATCGTTTACCCTTTCCAGATCGATTCCCCTGCGGATGCAAACATTCCTTATTTCCGAAACCAGATAAACCCAGGAAACCAATAAGCATTAGCATATGCAGTAAATCAACTCTAAATCTGACTTTCAGAGTCAGAGATACATGCATTATATTAGAGTTATATCAGCATCTTGAATGGTGTCTGTTGTAAAGCTGGATTTCAAATGCTGTTTCAATGCTTGTAGCCCGTACTAAGTATTTCGAATGCAAAATAGCATTGATGAAGCATTATCATAGCATTGCAGTAAAACAGCCCTATGTTGGGCCAAAAGCGGTATTAATGTTGCACTTACGGTGACTTAATTCGCTTGAAGACTGCCGTAAAGACACTTTGTAACTGCGTATGGGTCACCTGGGAAATTTGGTATGGGATTCTTCTGTTGCAAGTGCTGCCAAACCAATGCTCTTCATTTCAATGCCTTCCAGAAAGTGAGCTTTAAGTTTCACACCTTCTTTCTAGTTTGTACCGTAGTTATATCCACCTTATTTAATGCTGAACGTTAATTTACCTTGAACTGTTTTCCACTTTCAACTGAGAGAGAAAGAACATTTTGAAAATAGTTAAGCTACACTGGTGCATCCTCGTTTTGAAATTATTTGAACCCATTTATCTGATACGCAATCTGTCAGAACACGGTGCATGTAGCAATCATGTGTAACTGAAGAGTATAAAACTGAAACGGCGTTTCATTGAAATACATTAAGATTGTTATTAAAATTCGAGAAAAACCACCATGTTGCACAATTTTATTTTCGTGGCTATTTCAGCTGCGTAAAACAAACATTTGATTAGTTTTGTGCTTGTGTATTTAATTGCTGGAAATTATTAAACTAACTTTTAAATACCATTTATGGTACTACTAAATAACAATGAATCAAAGGACTGCTTTAAATTGCTAATTCATTTACAAAAATCACACATTGTGCACTTAACTCCCCAGCAGAGTAATTTTTTTCAAAATCTAATTAGGAATGAGAAGTAATGAACATCAACATTGGTAGTAGTTTTCTTCTTGGTTCATACGAGTGTTCTTGAGATGAAGTGGAATGTATTTGATTGCTGAATTTCCTGCCAATGAACTTATTTAACTAATTATCGTTTTATTCCATTGTCATGAAAAAAAAAAACCGAATGCTCATGTTTGTAGTCTAACTGGTAATCTGTTTTATTACGAAGAGTCTTCTGTTTCTAAACACGCACCGAACCATCGCACATAAATTCAGCGACGGTTTCGGCGCATTATTCTCCTATAGAAACAAATAAGATCTTTGAAGGAGAGATAGCTCATCGAATCTTTCGGTCTGCGTCTAAGCATATTGCTATGAGGTGCCAAGTGGGTCTTCACCGATAGCCTGTCGATCTGCCAAATTTGGAACACGTCTGCATTGAGTTATGTCAAATTATAATATTCCGCCCACTATTTCACAAAACATTGCGATTGCTAGAGCGGATGGGAGTGTTTAATCATTGGGTATAGGACCAAGTCTTTTTTTTCCTCTATTATCGAGATTTTCAGCCCTGGGCTGGTTCATCTCCCGTCGTAGTCATTCAAATGCCTTTTTGAGTAGTTTCGTAACTAGTCTGGGGTGAGATTCGAACTCGTGACTTTGGCGTGAGAGGTATGGATGTTAACCACTACTCCGGGGTCGGTTTTCCCATTTTATCAGCAATGACCATTTGAATTCATCTGGTTCCCGTAAATCCGGGTTTCCAGGGCTGTGGTCCGGTACGGAGACACTATTTGGAAACAACTATTAAATTTCCGGAAATGGATGTAAAAATCTATGGAATAATACCAAGAAACCATTTCTATTCCATTGTGGGCCATATGCCGACTTGTTCCTGCAATGGCCATTCTGTAACAGGTTTTCGTGGAGCCTCGAGTGGCCATGAACATATTTAAAACGAAACCATGGCAATATGGGTATCAAAATTCATGAAATTTCTCCAGTAGGATATTTCTTAACATTTTGTAGCTATCTGATGATTTGTCCTCGGACCGGTCAATCCGGAACAGGTTTCCGTGGGGCCTTGAGTGGCCATGAACATTTTCAGTAGATTCTCCAGGCAATATGGGTAGAAATAGTTTCTTGGAGTTATTCCTAACATTCTGACATCCATTCTTGCAAATTCAATAGATGTTCCAATATTGTGTCTCCGTACAGGAACACAACCCCGGTAACCCGGATTTACGGGAACCAGATAAATTCAAATGTTCATTGCTGATAATGTCCATAAAGCCAATGAGTTTTGGAATCTAACGGTGCCAAAAGAATTATAATCGGTCAATAAAACCCAGAGTTATGATCATATGAATTTGGTGGGTACCCGGGTACCCTGTCGATCACTTAAGGGGTAAAAAAAATCGAGGTCCCTCTCTTCAGCACCCCTTGCTTCTTTACGAAATGTTTTTATGTAAAGAGTTGCCTTCTTACTATAATTAAGATGTCACTAAATTTCAGCTTCCTAGTTTAAAATAAACTATGAAATTAGTAATGTAATGCATGAAAAGGTAACCGGGTACCCTGTCGATCACATAAGGGTTAGTTAAAAGAAATCAAACCAACATTCGAAAAACGTTGAAGCAAGGCAAAAGCCAGCTTCCCATCTGCTCGTTTAAAACACAAGAGTTTTCTTCAACAAGTTTCCAAGTCATCCGATTCCGCCTGCTCGTTGTCCTTGCAGACGATCGCCGTCGTCAGTTCACGAAACTAATTTTGGATGTCGTGTTGCTTACGGCTTTCGAAAAGGTTCGGGTATTGTGTAGTAATCGAGTTGAGCTCCTTCAAAATGTGCAGCTTCTGGGGAACAACGCTTGATGCAGTAGCCAAAACTTGATCGTTAAAATTAAAGCTTCTGATGATCGGTTTAATCAACTCGAGATAGAAAGCACAGTAGATTGAGTAGAAAGCCTCCTTCTTGGTATCATCGGGAGTTCCGGATCCAAGCATATCGACTTCTCGATTATTTTCGACTTCTTACGCAGGTGCTTCTAGAAACTAGAAACTCTGAAGTCCGTCAAGTTTTAGGTATTCATCCTCCACAAATATTTGTTACGAGAACCATTAGCCAGACTTCAGCTGATTGCTCATTTTAGGAATTCCCGAGCCTTCTGGTGGGAAACGGATTCAGAACTATCAAATACTTCAATTTCAAGATACTGTGTACCATCTGAAATTCTTAGGATTGTTTGGGGCTGCAGGACAAGTAACTGAAGATATCCCGTATCGACTGTACCAGGTACAATCGCAGGTTTTCGAATGCAGTCTAGCAACTAGTTACATTCTGACCAGATTGGACTTTTTCAAACTGATAGACGATTTAACTTTCCAACAACCTTAAACTCCGTACAAAAACAAATATGTTAGGGAGTTCTTCAGGACTCCATTAACAAAGCTCTTTTTGAACCACTCCATTATAAAGACTGTCCTCCTCAAAAATGCAACAGACAAAAATGATCACCGAAAATTCATTTTAAGTCAAATATGTTTGAAACTGGAATATATAAACACATATTAGCATCTCTTCTAGGCTTAATGCCTGCACCTTGGACTTAACCCTACCCATTAAATCCTGTGCAACACTTGCGCCATTTTTCATTAAACACTTTCACCCACTGTTTCTTTAAATTCACAACGTTTTTGAAGACCTTCCCAGTTTTCCGAAGCATGCCCTTCATAATTGCCCAGTATTTTTCTATTGGGCGAAGTTTAGGCGAGTTTGGTGGATTTGCCTCCTTCGACACAAAAATAGAGATGGTTTTTATCAGGATGATACCGCGATGTTCATGTAGGACTGCGTTGGTGTATTGAAATAATCATCTAATTAATAAATATCATAACCCAAACCAACCTATCCCCTTCCCTTCAAGTCCAGTTGGAAGTCGTCTCACTGTCATCTCTTCAGTCATATTATAAGCAGCTTGAAACTGATCATATCTTATGCTTGGAATGGCATACATATAATTTGACTTTTGATTAGGACCTCACTGATAAACGTAAACAATGACGCTTCCCGTAAATATCACCAGTGTTGTTGAATCATGAGCGTTTTCACGATTTACAGCCGAGAGTTCTCTGCACGCGAGAGGAGAGCAAACAAATAATGCTGCTGTTCATCGTCCCCCTATCGTTTCCGCAGGAGAGTGAATATGTGTATTTTTGCCATTGCGCTTTTATCTCTTCATTCTATGAAACGAATTATTATTGATTGGCGAGGAACCAACTCACATGGTGAGTGAGTACCGCTTGAGCATCTGACGGGTTTGCTCATCGAGTGAATAATGCTGGTTGAACAAGATGTTACGAGTAATTCGCTTGCGTCTTGTAGGTAGATATCTGTGGCGTGCAACCAATATAGAGGTTGGGATTTAGTTTTATCACCTCCTATTTGCTTCCTGCTGAATTAGTAAAGCTTGTTTTTGATTTTGATAGTGATATTGGGTTTGCATTATTTATATCTTGGCGTTAGCTTGTGTCGTTTTTGAGATGGATCTCTGGTGTAATTTATAAAGACGAAATTAGTGTGCATCCAGCCATCGAGATTCACGAGAACGGTTTAATTTTTGAGCTGGCTAATGAAGCAAATGCGTTGACAAGACATTTGTTTGCATCTGGCATCGAATACTTATTTAAATGTCAGCAAACAGAGCGCAGTGTAAGCCAATACCTGAATTACATCTTAGCATTATTATAAAGAATATGCAGTTCCTTAACTATCGATGTCCATGGGTTCTGGGGGGATGTGCTGTGTTTTCTAGCGAGTTTTGGGCTCTACATAATACAAACAATGTCCAAACATTTCGAAAAAGTTATATTCTATGGTATACTTCTATAGTTACTAGATGTTCCTGCAAATCTTTGACATGATAAAGTGACCAACATACAAAGCAAGTGTTTATCCATACATTTTTAGATGAAAAGAGTAGATAACTAGAAACTATTTAAGATATTTAATGAAAACATCAATTTTCTCTAAATTTATCCTGAATTATCTTCAAAACGTACACAATGTAGTGACATTTTTAGATGTAAATCATGTAACATGTTCAAATAGTATATAATAGACCTGTCTCCACTTCTTTTTCACCTACATTTGACTTATCTTTTGCATCATATTCATGAAGCGAAGTAGACGGTTAGGAGATGCTAGACCACGTTCCGTACAAAGTATATTAGATCTTAAAGTCTTTTTTTAATCCTATTGAACATATTCCTTAGGTGTGATTCTTGGTTTGCTGATTTGCAAGTGCATATTAAACAGTCACTTCGAGAGAGCTAACGATTTTTTTACGTAGACTTCGTCTTACAGCAAGGGTAGGGTGTCAAATGAAAATCCTAAACTAACGTCCATCACGAAATATCGTTACAAAATAAACGCTTATAACTTAATTATTGTTCGATAGATTTTCAAGATGTCGGTTGCACATTTCTCCGCGTATCAAGTCAACTATTAAAAATTATCTTTCTACAATTGTAAACTGTTGAAAGTAACGCAAATAAAGAGTGATATTTTAAAATATTGTTTTGAAGGCTAAATTTACTACATGCACTGTATTTCAGTGATTTCCATTTCAATGTTGCAGTGAACGATATATAAGGGGTACATCTTAGCAAATTATCTCCTTCGTTCGGTATTATTCAAGGTGTGTGGAGTGGCGGGGAGCAAATATTGGATTGGCAGCTGGCGAGCAACCATTGCCCAGGCAGCTGATGACTTTATTATTGAGGGATTCCATCCAGAATGTGCCGGAAATCCCAAAAATCATACCCGATCATCATTGATTTGGATGAAACTTGGCACATGAGTTCGATACGTTGGAAAAAAAAATTCCACTGGTGTTAAGATAATTTGGGTTCAAGAGTAACTATTGAGATGGGCGTATGTGTTTTTTCCAACATTTTACTTGAAAAATCGTAGTTCAAAAACCATTACATTTAGAGAAAAACTTTATATTAGGGAATTGTAGGGAACTAAAAAGCTTTTCTTAAAAAAATATACACAGAAAAAAAAATTTTTTTTCATCAAGAAAAATCGAAAATAATTACTAAAAAAAAATATCTAAGAAAACATATTTTTAATATTTTTTTAATTTGTTGTATGGAAATTTGAGGAAAAAAGACACGTTTTAAAAAAAATTCTTGGATGGACGCTCTTATAATAAAAAAGTTTTTCAAATAGCGAACTTTGGTGTATATTTCAAATTTTGGTTATTCATTCTTATAAAAAAATTTTGATGTTACACTATGGTTTTGGAGATCATTACAAACAATAATGACGATAATGATAAACCACGTAAACGCAACCGTTTTCAAGATATTTCTGATTTTCTTTCAATAAAATTTCAAAACCTCAAAAAATACGCCCTTTTCATAAATTACTCGTGATATTAAAACAACAATAGCTAACGATTGTTTCTCTTGTGTTTTTAGCCTTTTTAAAACACATGTATGTGCCTCTTACTTACTCTTAACAGCTCGTCGATTGAAAAAGCTTCACTTAAAGTTATAAGACAAAAATAATGAATTATGGTTGGATTTATATTTATATATACCATTTATTAGTCTCGGTCATTGATAATATTACATAAACATTATATAAACTATTGATTGCTTTTATATATATTATGAATCCTGCCTTCTTCGTCATTCGAAAACAGTTTTACAAAAACTTCGTTTTCTGAAATTGGAACGAATGAGTGGTACTTTTGTGTACCTGCAATCGTTTTAGTCTGTCGGTAAATTTCATTCCATTCTGCTACCCCTGTTCATACTCTTCATGTGATACATAACAAAACGACATTTTTGTTAAACAATCATCACTTTTTGGTTCGCCCATTCGAATAACTCTAATGCACTTTTTATAGGGTGTTCATGTCTGTTAAACTACTCTCTGTGTCTGTTAAACTACTCTCAAAATCTGAAAAGCCTGGACATCGTTCGCATTCACGGAGGTAACATTTTTTAGTTCTAGTTGATGAGCTACATAATATTTCTTCAAAACACAATTTATAATCATTCTCGAATGAATATTTTCTAAGACCATGAAGCATCAAGTTAATGTTCTCAAGAATGGTGCAAACACAAATGTTATGAGAACCTGTGCTGCCAAGTAATTTGCAATGCTTTGGTCTTAGTGCTGCAAAAGAGCTAAACCCAACAGCATTTTGATGCATCTCTTGAAATTTAATGAAAGCTTTTCTTAATGAACAAACGAAAAGGCGCTTTTGAATATGAACCCTCTTACCTTCACTCCTCACTGAAACGTAGTCGTTCATACCAGGGGTTGCTCGTGTAATCTCATCACTGTAAAATTTGGTTTTTTATTTCCGGGTTCAGACCGTGTCCCAGCTTTTCGTTAGGGGCAGCTAAAACACCTTCGTGCTTTGCAAGGAATTTAGCTTGTGATACGATGTACTTGTTTGTTATTCCAAATTCTGCCATTACTCTTTGATTTGTCCAAGATTGTGGTAAAACCGAAAGTATCCTTACTTGATCGTCCCTCGAAGTTTCTGCTATTAGTGCTATTTATCTTGTTCTTTTCAAATGAGTCTTCTTATCATCCTGATATCAAAAGAAAAGAGGACATTAGAGTAATGTGAACGTTATAATATGAAGATCTTGGAAAATTTATCATTTCTGGTGGAAATCTCGATTAACTTAAGAAAAGAGCGAATTTTCTGAGGTTTTTTCATTCTATTGAAATAAAATCCGAAAAATCTCGAAAACGGTTGCGTTCAGGTGATTTATCATTATGTTCATTATTGTTTTTAATGATCTCCAAAATCATATTGTATAATTAATTTTCATTTATAATAATGAATAACCAAAATTTGAAATATGCACCAAAGTTCGCTCTTCGGAAAACTTTTTTATTATAAGAGCGTCCATCCTAGAATTTTTTTTCAAAACGTGTCTTTTTTCCTCAAATTTCCACAAAACAAATTTGAAAAATATTAAAAATATGTTTTTTTTTTATATTTGATTTTTAGTATTTATTTTCGATTTTTCTTTATGAAAAAAAAATTTTTTTTCAGTGTACATTTTTTTTACAAAGCCTTTTTAGTTCTCTACAACTCCCTCATATAAAGTTTTTCTCTAAATGTAATGGTTTTTGAACTACGATTTTTCAAGTAAAATGTTGGAAAAAAAACATACACCCATCTCAAAAGTTACTCTTGAATTCAAATAATCTTAACACCAGTGGATTTTTTTTTTTCAACATACCGAAGACGTGTACCAAGTTTCATCAAAATCGAAGATAGTTGAGTTTGGTGACCGACCGATTTGGCGTGGAATCGTTCTTCTGCAGTTGTATGATGAGCAATCCATTGATCAAGCCTGTGATGTATTTGTAGCCAGCCAGTGGGTGGAACTATGTGGAGCAAAATAAGGTGCTTGTGTTGATCCTGTTCCTAGCCAATTTTTGGTAAGATGCAACGGATGCAGTAATGACCAAAGAGGTGTAAATTCAATGGTGCACCTTTTAAAATCCGTCGTATTCAGGACGGCCAATTCAATTTTCCTAGTTAAAAAATTGTTTGAATTTTTCTAACATTTTTTAAATTCCGTCCTAAATTCTTGGCAATTTGCAGCCTGCGGTGGTTAAAATAGTATTAGTTTTCCTTTTGTCGTCGCATACACAGATAAAAATAAACATTGAATTTTCTGCGTTATATAATGCACATAAAGCGAATGCTAGATTTGCCAGAAAATGATGGGATATATCATGTAAATTTAAGCCAGATAACGCCTGAATCCAGCTTGTTGTATGAAAGATTGCCAATATTGTTGTATGGCACATGAAAAGTTGTAAACAATTTTGTTGTTTACGTCTCCTTTAGCTTGGATTTAAACGAGAGGATATTTTTCACGCTTGTTAAAATTAATTATTTTTTTCTGTGTACCTTAGGCGTGGTGGAAAATTTCTAGAGCGGCTCGAAAATTTAAACGGTCTCTATATTTTGCGGAGCGCAAATACAGAGCAGGCTTATATAGCAATGGTTACATGCCAAATAGAAATTTAAAAAATGGCTACCGTCACGAAAAATTAAAACACTGAACGGTAATAACTCGATCATTTCTTGATTGATTTTTGGAACAACAGTTTCAACGAGAGTGACGCGCCCTTCTTAACAAGCCATCCAGTAGAAAACTTGATAAGTATTGCGAATTGGGTTATTCGATTTGTTGACATGACATGGCCTTAGAAGGGATGGTGGCTACCTTACATACATACATACATACAATTCACGATAGAAATAGTTTTATTTCTAGGAAAAAAAAGTTGTGAGATACGGTGAGAAAGTTTTTTTTTTAAATATTACCAAATTGTACATGAATTTCATTGCTGCACGACTAATTTATCAAACCATTTTATGAAAAAAAAAATCCACAAAATAAGAAATTTTAACTCGATTACAATTACGGAAATCTTAGAGTAGAGCAGAACATCAGCATAGGCGCTCGTTACCGGCACATCGATAGAAAACATGATATTTATCAATGTTTTTCAAATAAAATAAGAATCATACATTTGACAAGATATTAAAGTTCAATAACTACAAAACAATGTCAGTGTGTACACGTATACACACGTATACACTGAATGTTTATATTCTTTCTGACTGAGTACAAGAAAAAATTACTTTTACGATCCAAACAATAATGGCGTTTCAATATGTCGCGTCATTGCAGTTAAAAAACTGTGTAATAATTTCAACAATATCTCAGCAGCCAGTGATTTGTCGCGTACCACGAGCAAAGGACCTATCATTCTTGACCGATTTTGCTCATCAACTTTCTGTTTATAACGCAGCTATTTTAATATTTTCCATTGAATAAGTTGTTGAAAGCTGCAAGCAGAGCAACAGATTTGTTTATTTTTCCGTGGTATACTACAGAGAAAGTCGATGAAGAAAATCGACTAAAACGGATAAGGTCTTTTCTTATGCTACGCAAGATTTCAAATCTAACGATATACGATGCAACGATAAATAAACTAAGAATTTGTTTTTGAAACCCACATTTCATCTTTTAATTAAAGTGTGTGTTGTGCTGAGTATAACGGAATATTGATAATAACCCTACCAGTCTACAACTAAAAATCCATTCCCGAATGAAAATATACATTTATTTTCAAGATTTTACTTAAACCATTTCTTTAATAGTTTCAAATTTATTACTATTTCAGTTCTTATGTTTTCATTCTGGTTCATACACTGCGCATTAATGGCAAACGCATGACGACCAAGACGCGATGCCAAATCGATTTTAAATTGATAATTCTAGGATTTTTTTCAAAAGGACGAATCTAACATCGAGAGTCTCTCTCCTCTCTCGCTCTCTTTCATTTATTACAGCGCCATAATAAATATTTTGAGGGATTCTTTAGTACAGATAGAAACACAACAGTGTTGGCTACCATAGTCTTCAAATAGTTGAATGAAAAACGTAACGCTGAATGGAATATGAATGAAAGAGAAAGTTATCACAGAGAGTCTCTCAATTGCAGATTCGCCCTAATGAAAAAAAATCCTAGAATTCTGTTTATTTAATTCTATTTTACTCGCTCACTTATCAGAGTGTTCATCACACTAGCCGCTTTCCCAACGTGTCCCGTCAGGATTAGCATTACAACGGAGATCGTTTCCTTATTCTCTAGTTTTGCCATTGTCTCACACAAGCGGTGGCATTGCTGGAATTGAATTTCCTAAGCAGACAAATGCTAGCGATTCGAACTGAGTGAGCAAGATTTTATTTTGCTCAACAAAATAATGCTCAGACTGCGAGTCAAATTTTGCATGAGTTATTACGATTGTGCTCAAGGTCTGAGAGAAATAGAACTGATTCTTATGAACTTATTTTCTGGTTTTTCCTATTCTCGCTGTGAGTTGAATCATCATATCGTTCAAACCGTCGCACTCCATCTCGTGCTGCAATGCTGGTACGAAAATGAACACTGTGAGTTATCTCTCGCGAAAGCAGGTTTTGAGCGTTCATTGATGTGAATACACACAACATTGAATATCACTCGACACAGCGTACCTATGTGAGCGTATTGGTGACCTCTTTTCTTCAAAATATGCTGGTTTTTTTATCAATTGAAATTAGGAAATTGATCCTTAATATTCCCGAAAGACTTATGCATATTTTGAAATGTCCTCGCTTATGCTTAAAACGATTTTAAATCGTGTCATGAGCAACATCTTGCAATTTGAGCGCATTTCATAAGAAACTAACACTAATCAGAATTTTTATAGCAAAATTAAACGCGAATATGAACAACCGCAAACTCATACATTTCCACATAAAATTTTACCAATAACAACCTTTTTACTACCCTATTGATACAACATGCCATAGTTGGGTACATACAAAGAAATATGTCCCCAACTTTGGGTCTAGTTGATCAGTTGATACAGAATACAGGAAACATATTCAGCAAAGCTTTGTACCGAATGCAAATCTGGGTCTCTCATTTAACACCTGCCATAAGATTTTGTACAGTCTCCTTGTCAACTTTATTCGCCACAGAACACCAGTTTGCTTTGAACTGTTTCTCGTTCACAGCAGTTTTTTTAGTCTTCTTATGGTTCCGCTTGACGATGGCCCAATATTGTTCGATTGGGCGGAGCTCTTGCGTGTTGGGAGGGTTCTTGTCCTTGGGCACCACTTGAACGTTGTTGGCAGCATACAACTCTATGACCTTTTTTCCGCAATGGCAAGATGCCAAATCCGGTCAAAATAGATCGGAACAATTGTGTAGCTTCAGGAAAGGCAGTAGACATTTTTGTAGACACTCTCTCAGATAAATTTCCTGGTTGACCGTTCCGGTCGCAATTTTAACGTTGCTATTCGTGAACTTTGACAGTTTAAAGTAAATATCTGCCACCTTTCCCCGTCCGGTTGCCGTATGAAATTCCTGTCCAGAAAGTTGTTTAAAGTCTGCCTTGACGTAAGTTTCATCGTCTTGTACCACGTAATCACACTTCGTCAGGATCGTTGCGTAGAACTTTCGCGATCGTGTTTTGGCCGACGTGTTTTGTTTATCGTCGTGATTTGGAGTCACCACTTTCTTGTAAGTCGACAGTCCAGCTCGTTTTTCAGCTCTTTGCGACATCTCGGACGGAGAGGTTGGGGTTCCGATCGAAACAGCGGGTAACTCTATTTGTCGTCGCTGTGGCCTCCAGCTTTCGATTTTCCCCCGTTTCAGTTTTCCTGGCTGTCGACAAACGCTCACCGAACACTTTTAATTCGTTGGTAACTGTTGATTTAGCCACATTCATCGATTTCGCCACCTTGGCGCGAGAGTAGTTTGGATTTTCGCCATGCACGTGCACAATTTTGAGGCGTTGCTTCTCTTCCTTCGACGACATTTTGATAACTGAAGTGCTAATCTCAAAATCAAAAAAAGAGGCATGATGCTACACGCACACATCTTCAAAATGAGGGGTGTGCAAATTTTTTTAAAGCACGATGAAAGGAAATGTGTCAAGCTTAAGTCGACCAAATTTTGATCGAAACACCCTTTATGGATCATTGGCGATTACATTATGGAATATTTTCAATAATTTTTTGATCATGTGCATATGTTTTAGTTCACAAAAGTTACATTCTAAAGATAAATTTCACAAGTTTAAGGAATGATATTGAACCTTTTACGGAACATTTGCAATATTTTCATGGGTAATCCGTACAATTTAATCGATTATACCCCAGATACATAATGGTACATTATTGTTAAAATTTATTTAGAGTATGGATCATATTGCTGAAGTTTGTGGATCGTTCCATTTTTCTTGTAGATTTTCATTAGAGCCTCATGGGTCATACATACGTTAATTATGGAACGACTTTCATTTTTTATGAATCATTTCTTTAGTTCAAAGGTGCACACTTAGTTCTGCCGCAATAAATAGTGATACACAAAAGAAAGTGTAGATTTTGTTCGAGTGCAACTTATTTATTTGAATATGCTGAGCCAACCAAGGCTGTTATGTTCAATAAAAAAGATTTATATCTATCCATCTATCCATCCTGCTTTAGTTCAAACAGTGCATCGACAAAGCACTAACATGCTGGAGGTGGCTGGGTTCGATTCCCGATCATGTCGCGGAATTTTTCGTAAATGTGAATGACTTGGCTCCCTGGGCATAAGGTATGCTAGAATTGGTTACACGAGCATGCTAACACAAAAATGTTATAAGCATCTGAAGTCCTTAATTGGTAACTGTGAAATTGAATTTAGAATACTAAGTTGAAAGAAATCAATTAGTGAATTGTGGAAGCAATAAGCTTAAAAGGCTAAAGAAGACAAAAGCCTACTAAACCTCCAGTATGATTTTGACTTCATATATGCTGCGACTTCAACCCTCACCATCTGCATGCAAAATTATCCAACACTGCCAGAGTTTTCTCCCAAACACCAAAACGACCGTAAACTGCTCGAAGCATTCCCAAACTCATTATTGAGATCATTATTAAGGTATTGTTAAGATCCCACATTGGGACTTACACGACCCCGGCGGAATTCCTTTCGGAGCTTCATTAATCGCCCAGCAGGCAGGCAGTGGATCTTCGGCGCAGTAAACCAAAACACCGACACGAGTCATTGTGGGCCCGTCGAGAGTGGTGCCATCGTAAAACCGAGAAATCTGGTATCAATTTGTTACACTGCCCGGCTCCCCTCCCCAACCCATCCAAGACCGGCGTTGACGGCCGACTGGTCCCTGAAGACAACATGGCGATTGATCGACTAACTCCAATTCGTTCCCTTCCGGCTCCCGCCGAGCGTTGACCGGTCCCGATGTAATTATCAAAAGCCCATAAAAATACGCGTCGCCATAGCGCTTGTCCCGGCTTTTCCCACCTCCTCGCAACGGGTCCGTCTCTGATCGCTTATGATAGGCTGAGGTCTCTTCAGCTGTTGCCGCTGCTGCTGTGAGACCTGATTTACTCGAGCGCGCGCTCAAGCTCGTCGTTCTGCCCGTCGTCGTTGCTCCTCAGTTCGGTGAGATGGTCGTAAATTAAAATGTCGGTCGTCGTGTTTTCAAATAATCTGTTCACGTTTCCCCTCCCCTCTTCCCCCTGCAGATGATCGTTCATCAATACGCGGCGGTAGTAATTTCAAATCTACAAACCCCCTGGTCCCGTGCGCAGCTCATCAGTCAGCCATTTTTCTTAGCGAGCGCTTCATTTTCCTCCAATCTTCGGGTCTGTCGGCTTCGGAGGTTAACTTCAAAAAAGGTATTTTTGATTGAAAACTTTTAATTTATCATATTTCTGAGCTTGTTTTAAACGTTGTCAGTGCTTGCTGGCTGGATGGGATCGCCGGACTCCGGCAGTTGATTGGATCTGCTGGGAATCGGATTGGATTTTCCGTGTGTCTTTTCCGCTCATGTTGCGGCGGGGTCCACACGAGAAGATTCACGGGAACGAAATGGACAATCCGCGCGGAACAGCCGTTGAGGCGTTCACATGTGAGAAACGAGCGTGGATGGTTGAAATATGTTTCTGCGATATATTATGGTAATTAATTATTTTACATTTTTTCAATTATTTAAGGAAGAGAAAGATGGCTTGATGTTTTCTCGGGCCTTGCAGTTTGCTGCTCTGGTCGGACTTTTTGAGCCACCACGTCCACGGATATGGTAATACGTGCGTACATACGGCGTGTGTATTGATGAATGTGAACTCGATCGGTTCTCTCATATACGGGTGGAACGGCTGAGAAGCAACCGTAAATTGCTGAAGCTCCTTCGTTACAAAATGCTGTCCCATCTTGGGTTTGATTAATGTGACCAGCTCGGATGGTTTCGGACTTTGAGCGGCGTGAAGGGAAGCCGAAATGGAAGTTACTGCGATGGAGCTTCCATACATTGTAGCTTCTCTTCTACTGTTATGGGTTGCTTTGAATGATTAACGGACTGCGTGGTCAATTGCGGAGACTTGCGTTTTTCGATCGTATAACATCCGGATGACGATGGTTTTACATGTGCGTGGATGGTTCATCTCATGACTACAACCAATTAGTGCGTTCAAGCTGAGGGTTAATTGCAATTTGAATTGTTTTTCTTTCAAGCGATCCATCACTTTTAATATGACCGGATATATTTTGAACGATATTTACACTTCATTCCCAGCAGTAACGATTTTTTTCGTCGCTTCTTTCTATTTTCAGGTAATTCGCACAAACCTTCAACATTATCTATTCCAGCCAGTCCTATGGCCTTCTATTATGCTAATCAACTGAGACAATATGGCTGTCCATCTTGAATGTTGCGAGGTGCTGTGGCAAGGCATTAAAACCATCAACCCCCCGAAACGTTGACACCACGCTACTCATAATATCATTCATGCCCCCAACGCGTGTAGCGACGACCTCCACGAGCCAAGAGCACCTGTAGTCCTGGCGTCATGTTGCCTTCTCCTCACCGTGACATACGGTTCGCATGTTGGAATAGTTAAGTAGAGCAGCAGAAGCAAGCCACCAGCAGGACATCACCAAGCCTCATCTCTCCTGCGCCTTTGCCGTTCCGAATGGCAGCCAGTGTTCCATTTGCCGATATTTATGTGGGGGTGATTAAAACGTGGATTGTCATAAAATTGCTGAAAGAATAACTAAAACAAAGATGTTTATATCAACCTCCCACCCCCGTTCGCTTCCACCAACGAGCAACGAGCGCAGGACAGCACAGGACGAAACGAAATGATTTTACCAAGCTGACGGAGCTGACGACCGACACCACCGGTGGATCCAATCTTCCCATTCATCCCCCACCCCCACCGACCACTTACCCACGCTTCATTTCCATGCTGAAACGTGAAGCGTCAGTAATTATCGTATTTTCTCCAAGATAATGACTGAAGTAATTCAATTTCCATCTCCCGTGCGCGAGTGTGACCGAACGAAGGACGATACCAGCCTGGACTGCCGAGCGACAACACCGGCTGACGGGTGTTTGTTTAAGAGCCACCCGGCGTCAGTTTTCCGCTGTAGGCACATACAAAGTGATCTCCTGGTTGTGCGGTGTCATGATGCTTATGTACTGCTTGTGAGGTTCAGAATTGGTTTTGCTGATGAGGCTATTTTTTACGATTTGAATTCATTTGAACATAAAATTGGAGGCAGTGGCCGCATAATCTTATGAATTAAAGCAAGATTCAAAGTAAATTTGGACGGATTCAAGTGATCATAACCTTATAATTAAACAACATACACGGTTGATAAAAACGTCAAACATTTGTCACTTCTTTACCGCATTCTTGAAATTTTGGATTGACAATTGCCCAATATTTTTCGATACGTCTGAACTCAGGGCGATTCGGAGGATTAATTTCTTTGGCGACGAAATAACATTGTTTGCTGCATAGGCTTTGTGCACAAATTACGTAACGCATGAAGGGAGGTTGAGCAACCGTTACTTATTGTGACATATGGGGTAGGGGGGGTTTAAAAATCGTTACGTAACAAAATAACCAATTTTAAAAATAAATCAATAGTGAGTAACCAATTGAAAATCAATACAATTTCCTGTGTGCCAAGCAAAGTAGCAAGTAGCAAAGGGTTTATTTATACTAGTTAAGAACCATGTGTAAATCTTTTTCGAAAACCCCACTTTCAATACGTTAAATGAAAGCTTTAAATCCATATTTTGAAGAAAACATATCAAAACTGAGCCAAAGCTTTATTTTTATATTATTAATCACGTTTGCCATAACTGGAACACTGCACCAATTATCTCCATGGTTTTAAATTTTGGTTCCTTTGATGGCCAATCGCATGTATTCCTTATGGGAGTAGCCTTAACAGAAACACATTTATGGCCAAATGGTGCAAGAAAGCTGAAATTTTAAGGAAAATGGAAGTCTTTTTTTTGATTTCAGACCAAATTCTAAAGCTTCGATGAATGGAGACGTACTATTTGAATGTGATCTTCTAAACGAAAGGTATCTTATGACGATTGGGAAACTAGGAGAATTTAAAATTAACACTTCATTTGATCACTTTTTAAAAATAAAAAATAAAACATTGAAATACTTTTTTCAAATTTTCGCCAGTAAACGTGAGCAAATTCCTTTAAATTTCACTACGAGCTCGAACAAAAAAAAAGTGAAAGATCTTATGATGAGTTGTATCACCAATTGGCGCAATTGTTCATAAACGGTACATCTACATGCCGAGAAATATATTGTTCTCTATAAATTCAACAAATTTTATTGTTGACTCACGGCTTACCCATAATTTTCATTTATTCAAACAATGCCGATTTTATGTTTGAACCAACAATAAATTTTATTGTTTCTAAAAGCGCTGTAAAGGAGGCTGTAAGATTTTTGGAAAAAAATACACCTTTGCATTGATTTGACCAAGGCGGTTGAATTGAAAAAAAACTACAAGGTACAGCCCCACTGTGTTGCTCGAACTGATTACGTAGGAATACGCAACTAAAGTTGGTCATTTAGATTGTAAAATGCAATATTCTTTGAATAAGCCATTTCAGGCCTTATTTTTATCAAGCGTTATTATACAAGACATTAGATGTTTTCTGGTTGATTTGGTGCTCAATAACATAGAAATGATTGAAAAAAGTAGGAAATATGTATTCAAACATATTCAATAAATGCCCTGGAAGACCAATAGACATTATGAGATCATCTTGGAATATTCTGTGCCAAACAAACTAACTTAACTTTGTATAGCCCAGAAAGCTACTGTTACAATTGTAGACCTTAACTTTTGAAAGACAGTTTGAACGACTTGAAACTAACAAGATTATCGCATGATGTCTGTAGACGTTTCAGAATATTTATTGAATATGTTAGAATATTCATCGTAGCTTTGTATACCCCAAAAGGCTACGATTTTTCCTATAAATCTTAAGTTCTGGACTCAAGGTCAGTTTTTACCTTACAGATCTAATAAAAGATTCACTGAATGTGTTTGTATCATCATCTTTCATGGCTTATACAGCTTATGTATTGACTATAGATTCCATCTTGTGAACTCAAGAGCAAATTTGGTGACTAAGAATATCACAAGATATCTCATTATATTTTTGGCCTTCCAGAAGACTCACTGAATTTAATGAAATACAGTTACAGCTGTAGATTTCAAGTTTTGAATTCCAAGATAGTTTGGATAATCTAGAACATCTGAAGATTATCTCTTAATGTCTGTGGTTCTTCCAAGATGTTCAATGAATAAGTATCAATAAACATCGTAGCTTCGCGAATATTTATTGTAACTAAGCATAGCTTAAAAATGATTGCTACCACTGTAAATCGAAAGTCTTGAACGCCAGGACAGTTTGGATGACCTAGACCATCTCAAGATTATCTTCTTGTGAATTTTTACTTTCGAAAATATGCACTGAATATGCTTGAATACGTGACGTAACTTTGTGTAGCTCACAAAATAAGTGTTACTACCGTAGATGTCAAGTTCTAAACTCAAGAACAGTTTGGACTGCCTAGAGGATTATGAAGTTTTTCAATAATGTCTGTTGACCTACCAAAAGATTTTTTGAATAAATTTAAATACATATGGTCACCATTTATAGCTTCAAAAAACAACTGTTACAACTGCAGATCTTATGTTTTGAAATTAAGAACGGTTTGGATGACCTAGATCATCCCAGTGCACCTTATGTTTTTTAACTTTTCGAAAATATTCACTGAATATAGTTGAATACGTAGCGTAACTTTGTATAGCAAAAAAGGTAAAATTACTACTGTAGATCTTAAGTTACGAACTCAAGGACATTTTGGATAACGTAGAACATCCCAGAAAGATACAACAATATTTGAAGTTTATCAATGAGAATTTAATAATACGTATATTAAAAAGACATTTATGTTTTCTTCATGAACTTCTTCATACTCAGGTTATTCTCCGTCGTCAATTAGGTCTTATACTTATGTGTTTATGTTTCTTAGATAGAAGAATTCATTTAGGGTTGATAAAAAAATTACTGAACTCAGTATACAGTTTATACAGTCTATGATTTATACGGACATTTTCCTTTTGGGGTCATATATAACCTCTAAGGCGTAATGTACTTTTTAAGACAAGGCTAAAAATTTATGAATTTTTCAATAGTAGGTGGCCCAAAATCTACAATGTTCGTCATTGAAATTAATGCGTAAAAATATTTCCGAACGATTGGTGCATAATTTTTGAAAATATTATGAGAAAGGACTGAGATATTAACGCTCATAGCCTGACCACTTTTCGTTACGGTCGCAATGCGATTTTTTTTTTAAATTGTAGCCCAGTATAGAAAACAAAGACGTATTCCTACGTTAGAAAAAAAATATTGTTATATATATTAGAACCATTCAAATAATAAGAAATTTTGTTTAATACGTTGTTGATTGTTGAATCAATAATGATTTCTGTTGGAAATAATAATTGAAAAACAATATTGGATTCGATAAGAAAATTTGTTTAAGATAATATATCATTGCATTATACTGAAACAATGTGTGGGTTGATTTAATACAAGGATCTGTTGATTCAAATCATTGCGTTCAATCACCCAATATTCCCTTGCGTGTAGCCTACATCAAATGCACTTGTTACTGCCCCTTTTGTTCTATGTTTTCGCCGTCATGAATTAGTTGTACACAGCCCTTATTCATGCACTGCACGGATCAAATGGAAAACTCTGATTAGTATTTATATTTAAAAATAAATTAATAATAATTAGATTATATAAATTGCAATAGGTTAATATAATGCATTGCATAAAATACTGTTGAAATCTTTTAACTAGATTGAAGTGATAGGAATTAAAAACAAGTGATATTTTAAATAATTGAAAGACATTTAAATAAACTTGTTGAACTTATATTTGGAACAGTTTCAAAAACATTCAGTAACCTGAATAAATACAGTACAATTAGTGCAATGTTTTTTGTAATCTTTATAATAGCTTTAGGTTACGTAAATGACATTAATTGACTGATGTTTGCAATCTTTACTAATTTGAAGTTACTCAAATGAGATTTAAACATTAAAACCACCACAATTAGGCTTTGTGCACAAATAACGTAACGCATGAAGGGGGGGGAGGGGTAGACCAACCGTTACTTATTGTGACATATGGGGGAGGGGTGTTTTAAAATCGTTACGTAACAAAATAACCAATTTGAAAATAAAAATCAAAAGTGAATAACTAATTTGCATTATTAAAATTTCCTATGTGCCAAGCAAAGTAGCAAGAAGAAAAGGGTTAATTTATACTAGTTAAGGAGAATGTTAAAAAAGTCTGGGAAAACTCCACTTTCAATACGTCAAATGAAAGCTTTAAATCCATATTTTGAAGAAAAAAAATAGAAACTGAGCCAAAACTTAGTTTTTGAATTCCAAATCACGTTTGCCATGACTGGAACATTGCACCAATTATCGCCATAGTTTTACATTCTGGTTCCTTTGATGGCCAATCGCTTATGTTTCTTATGGGAGTGGCCATAACAGAAACACATTTATGAATCCTATAGGGTTTGAGCTGTTTAGTGGAATACCTGTAATTAGAAATTAGAAGAAAAATTAGTATTTTCCATTTATTTCCAACTAAAGATGATACGGTCAAAATTTGGTCAAGGGAAAACGCGTGTAAATTGGTGAAATCGTTTATTTAAAAAATCAAATTAAATTTCTTTCTTCAAGTTCAACTAGTATAAAGTTGCGGAACAAATATTCGAGTTAGGCTTCACGCTTTTCCAAATCCGAATTGCCGGGCCTTACGCATTGACCCCTGCCATCAGATACTTGTACAGCCACCTTGTCCATCCTCTCTTCGCCGCAGGAAAGCCAGTTTTGCCTTGAACTGCTGCTCGTCCTTACTGATTTTTTGGTCTTCTTAGGTTCCCGCTTTGATAATAGCCCAGTACTTCTCAATTGGGCGGAGCTCCGGCGTGTTGGGAGAGTTCTTGTCCTTGGGAACCACCTGCACGTTGTTGGCGGCGTACCACTCCATGGCGCTTTTACCGTAATGGCATGATGCCAAATCCGGCCAAAACAGTACGGAACAACCGTGTTTCTTCAGGAACGGCAGCAGACGCTTATTCAAACACTCTTTCACGTAAATTTCTTTGGTTGACAGTCCCAAGCTCATGAAATGCTGCTTTCTCAGCCGCAGGTACAGATGGCTTGCCAAACCAGATATTTCTTTGCGAACTTCGACAGTTTCTGTGTGCTTGAAAATATCTGCTACCTTTCCCTTTCCTTTGCCGTATAAAACTTCAGTCCCGGAGCTTGCCTACAGTCGGCTTTGACATACGTTTCGTCGTCCATTACCACGCATTCAAACTTCGTCAGCATCGTCGTGTACAGCCTCCGGGATCGCGCTTGGCTCGTCGTATTTGTTTAATATCGCGTTCGATCACTACCTTCTTGTAGAGTCAATAGTCCGGCTCGTTTTTGGCTGATGCACTGTCGTAGACGATACACCCAGCTTATTTGCGGCATCTCGGAGAGATAGAGTTAGGGTTTCCTTGTAACTACCGGCAACTCTCTTGTCGTCTCAGCGGCTTCCGGTTTTCGATTTCCCGATCCAGACTTCCTGGCTGTCGACAAACGTTCCCCAAACACTTTAATTACATTTGTAACGATTGATGTTACGCAACTTTTAGCGATTTTGACCAACTTTGCGTGAGTAGCTCGGATTTCATCGATCACAGCAAAATTTTGATACGCTGCTCTTCTTGTTTGGACGGCATTTGACAACTGAAAGTGAATCCAAAGTCAAATAGGAACAACATTCTACACAGCACACCTTCAAAATGAGGGTGTTCAGGTTTTCGTCATCAAAATTGAAAGAAATACGTCAAGTTGATATTGACCAAATTTTGACCGTATCGCCCTTTACCTTTGCTTATCTAAGTCGAGTTATTAGTACGAGACACTGAAGAAGTCTGCACATTGTTGACGAAATACGCGTATCTGTCAAGATAAGCAAAGGTAGTTGGAATTAAATGGAAAACACTAATTTTTCTTCTAATTTCTAGTAACACATTAATGCCAAGTGGTGCAAGAAATCTGAAAATTTAAGAAAAATGGATTAAGTCTTTTGATTTCCGACCAAATGCTAAAATTTCGATGAATGGAGACGTACTATTTAAATGTGATCTACTCAACGAAAGGTATCTCATGACGATTTGTATCACCAATTGGTGAGAAATATATTGTTTGTGTTACCACCCCAAAAGATTTTTTGCTTTCTCACTGATGTTTCCCTCTTGCTTGCACTCGTATGATTTAGATGAAGTGTGCGTGAATTAATCGTCAAAAAGGTCCATGGTTGCCAATAAGCATAAGTTTTTGATTGTAGTATTGACAGATGAGTTTAAACACAAAAACACCTTCCGACACACTGAAACACAAACACAACGTGGCAGAGTAACTAACCCCCTGAAGTTATATGAATTAAACTTTGAACTTTTTTTGTGATACTTTAAATAATTTAAAGACATTTGAGTAAACTTGTTAAACTATTACTTGTAACGGAACATCCAGTAACCTGAATAAATGCAGTACAATGAGTGCAATGTTTTTGGTAATCTTTAATATACTTTGAAAAAAATTCTATCGTTATACTGACAATTATATCATGGTCAGGATGACTATTGCATATAATGGTTACAATAACCATGAAAATGGTGGAATTCACCACGTTCATGACATTTTTGACTATGATCATGGTAACAAGGACTATTCCGACATTATGGCAAATGTTGGATCATCTATTTTTAATGGTCGTTTTGACCATGATAATAGTTGGTTTAAAATCGCCATACTGCAATAGTCATCCTAACCCCCAAGAATGGTAAAATTGACAATCAAATTCGTCTCTGTGTAGCTTTAAGTTGCTTAAATGAAATTAATTGACTAATTTTTGCAGTTTTTCCTAATTTCGGGTTACCCAAATGAGAATGAAACATAAAAACAACAACAATAACAGTTTTTGTGAGGATTTTATCACAATTGAAAAATGGGGGGGGGGGGGTCCGCGAGCGTTACCTAATAAAAGGGGGCGTTTAATCACGCGTTACCTATTGTTACATAGGGGGGAGAGGGGGTCAAAAATCTCGTTTTTCTGCGTTACGTAACTTGTGCACAAAGCCATACCATTCTAGTACCTCCTTAGTATAGTGGCAGCCGGCTAGATCCGGCCAAAACATAACGTTGGCCTTGTGTTGCCGAATGAAGGGTGAAATCCGCTTCTTCAAACACTCTTTAATGTAAACCTTCGACGTCATTGTGTGAGATGTGATGAAAACCTTGGTTTTAAGGCCACAACTGCAGGTTCCGTGCCAAATCATTAGTTTCCGAGCAAACTTATCAACAAAAACAAATTTATATCTAGAAAGGACATCCCCACGACCAGTTGCCAGGTTAAATCTCCGTCCGGGAATTTGTTTATAATTTGTTTGGACATATGTTTCGTCATCCATTAAAATACAGCCGTCACATTTTGTCAAAACTCGTTTGTATAGTAATCGTGCTCGCGTTTTGGCCATTGAATTTTGTTTCAGGGAGTAATTTGAATGTTTACTGGCACAAATAAACTTCTATTGAGAGAATATTAGGCACGGTGGAAAAGGTTGGAATCGTATTTCTTTGCCAAATCACGTATGGAGATATTTGTGTTGCCTTTCACGTATTTCAACACCTCTACCCTCAGCTCTTGGCCCTAGTTCCATTTTTATGATAGATGCGCTGAACTCTGAAATTTTCACCAATTTCTTTGTCAATAAAACATCAACAAATGCCTGTCAAAGGTTTCTTGTTTCAACCACCAGGGACATGGTGGTGTATTGAACCATGCGTCCAGATTTACTTTGCATCGAGCTTTATGTAATGTTCAAAAAATAATTATTAAAAGTTATCAACAATGAAGCGTCACGGTAAAGTATTTTGGAATAAAGATAGGGTAGATGTCTTCTGACTTAGCCTAATAAGCAGCGATCGAATATATTTTTCATTATAACTCTTCAAGTATTTGGTCTGAAACTGACATTATTACAGTTATACACTTGCTTAGATATGTTTAATAAGACGTCTGGTAGTAGGTATCACGAAAAGTTTCATAACAAGTTTTATAAAGTCAGAAACTTTCGAAGGATATCGATGGAATGTCGCTCTTTAAAGGTGCCGCCACACGACGCTTGGAATCTATGCTATAGTTCACTATAATATAGCCATTAAAGATATCTATATCATAATTTTTCAAGATTCGAGAAACGGTTTTGCAAACATATGAGCTATGAAGTAATAGTATTCATGCTTCTTTGTTGCCGTAGCGCTATCACTTAATTTTTTTCGGTGTACACACGAATGTTTTGTCACATATATTTAGTAGCAAGCTTTTAATAAATTAATGTTGGAAGTAAACATGGGCACATTCCGTAGCTATGGACAGAGAATGAAAAAGTGCTGCGTACATCATACAGAAAAGGTAGATAAAACGAAAAACTCGCAAAGTCTGGACAAAATCGTAAATTTCTTGTCTTGAAGGCTAACGCATTGAGGCTAATCTGCTGAAGGATTTGGGTTATGAAGATCTGGATTAGTAAGGCCTGTACTCAAAAAAAAAAAAATGCCCCAGACAAAAGTGTTCGCCAAAAATGTATTTTCAGTCGGATTCTCTTGAAACTTTCAGGGAATCAATCACTTTGATACATTCTTTCTTCAACTCCAGCTCGTTCTCAAACACTCTGGACGATTTTCGAACTTTGGCCTTCATGATGGCCCAAAATCTTTCCACCTGACTAATTTGGTGGTTGGTGGTTTTAGGTACAAAAACAACGTTATTGTCACTGTACCAATCCAACGTCGATCGCGCGTTATGGCATGATGCCAAGTCCAGCCAAAATAATGTCTCGCCTCCGTGGGACCGCAAGAAGGGCAACAGACGCTTCTGGAGGTACTCGGTGGGGTAAATTTCGCTGTTGATGGTGCCCGTTGTGATGTACGGTTTACTCAGTTTACCGCATTGGCATATGGTCTGCCAGAGCAAGTATTTTTTGGCGAATTTGTCCGCATCAAACCGTGATTTGGCAACGTAGTACTACAGCCCCGGTATCTGCTTTGCGTCTGCCTTAATGTAGGTTTCGTCCTCCATAACCACACACATCGGTTTCGTTAACCACACTCGATACAGCTTCTTTGCGCGGGATTTGGCCACCGCGTTTTGTTGATGACGCCAGTTCGGTGCCTTGCGGACATTGAATACCCGAAACCTAGATCGTTTCATGGTTTGCTGAACGAACTAGGCGGAACACTTTGCCTTCAGAGTCGCGTCGCGAATCGAAGGGTTCGGATTACACTTGAAATAATCCAACACCATCCGGGCCTTCACAAGGTCAACTGTCTTCGATTTTCTTCCACTTCCAGTCCGCCGCTCGGTTGTCTGGGACTCCTTATACGATTTTACCACCCGAGACACAGTTGTATGGATGATTCCAAGTTGTCTTCCGATCCATCTCATGGTCGCAGTCGGATTTTCCATGACGGCGCGCAAAATTCTCCGGCGATTTTTTTTCTTGTTTCGATGACATCTCAATAACCACTGAACCGATTGTTATGAAATTTTGCACATGTGAACAATTCACTCCAACTCACTCCACTCACTGGTTATACCAAAATTTTCATAAATTTTTACCAACGGTTTGAGAAGGTACACATGGATTAAAATGGTGCATTTTTTTTCGAGTACATGCCTTTACTTCTTTAAAGAAGTGAATGGAAGTTCTTCAGAGAAATTTGGGGAAGTTCATTATTGTAGCTCAGGGAAGTTCTTCAGAAAAATATAGGGAAGTTCTTCAATGAAGTTCGGGGATTACCTTCAGAGAATTTCTGGAAAGTAATTTCAGGGAAGTTTTTCCTAGGATTTTCAGAGAAGTTCTTCAGAGGAACTTCAGGGAAGATCTTTACAGAAATTCAGGCTAGTTCTTTAGAAAATTTCCTTCAGAAAACTTCGGGTATATTTTTCAGAGCATTTCGGGAAAGTTCTTCAGAAAACTTCGGTGAAGTTCTGCAGAGAACTTTGGGGAAGTTCTCAAGAAAGCTTCAGTGGAATTCTGCAGAAAACTGAAACAGAGAAGTTCTTTAGAGAAGTTCATGGAAGTGAGTTTAGTGAGTATAAATGAGAAGGAAAAATAGTATTTTCCATTTAATTCCAACTTCCTTTGCTAATCTTGACAGATACGCGTATTTTGTCTACAATGTGCAGACTTCTTCAGTGTTTCGTACTAATAACTCGATTGTTAGTTACTAGTCGAGTTATTAGTACGAAACACTGAAGAATTCTGCATATTGTAGACGAAGTATGCGTATCTGTCAAGATAAGCTAAATTGGTTGGAATTAAATGGAAAATACTAATTTGTCTTCTAATTTATCGTTTTCGGAAGTACATTTAGAAGACTAAGTTGAAAACAAGCAACAAACTAATTGTGGAAGCAATAAACTTGACATAGTAAATGGGAAGAAGAAAAATATTATTTATAAGAGGAGTGGAGAGTCAACATTATGCGATTATGAAAAAATGGCAATTTTCCAATTGCTTAGGGACGTTAGACGGAAAACAAATTAGTTAGTGATTATTTAAAAATACATATCAGCATCAGTCCAATAGCTATGGTGGATGTTGAATACAAATTTACGTTTGTCAACATTGGATCCAAAGGAAGGATCAGTGAAGGTGGGGTACTTGTCGATAGTTGTTGGAGAATCAGATGCAGGATCTTTGACTCTTTAGATGCCTGTTTCGGCTCCGATGGTGGGCAAGTTGTATGGCTCATCTGACGCGAGGACTATCAGCGGCTCTTATCACATTCTGTAAATGATTCTCTCTTCATAAGCCTGCTCAAAGTGGTTACTCAAGTTCCTCAAAGCCATACAATATTTGTATACAAGGCCCATAACGTATCAAGCCACGAGTTTATTGATTAACCCAGATTAGTGGCCCGATTTTGTTTTGTTTTTTAAGCTCCGTAGGTTCATACACGATTTCGATGCAGTTTGAGAGGTGCGCCATCTCATCATATGATAACTTTTTATGCTTCAAATTGAAAAACACTGGCTTTGGTTTCGATTTACTCGGGTTTTCAAGTTTCAACGGGTGATTGTACGTTGGAGTCAGGGATCCAAATCAAAGTTGGTAATCTCAAAGTCGGTAATCAATAGAACTGGTAATCTGCCTCTCTACATTATCATCTTGAAAATATTTTATACTTAGCTAGATATCAAAATCTAGATCAGAAATCAGCGCTAGACATTTTTCAGATGAGGAATATCAAAGCAAAACAATATACTCACTTTGTAGTATTCACTTCCAGAAATGCTCGGGATTAGTTGGTGTAATTGGCTACACCGGAAGCTACCCCCACATCTCAATCAAGTGGAATTTCTTTTCCAGTTCAATTTTTGCTTTAAAAATATCTCAAAAACAAAAACTATCAAAAAAATTAAACGAACTCCGTCCGGATGGAATTCATAGCCTACTAGCCTAAATACGGAGTTCATAGCTTACTAATATAACAAAGAAACTATCCCTAGAGTGAACACACGACAACGGGTAGGGCTCTTTATCATAGCGTAAAACCGCAGATATGAGAAAAAGGGTTGCCAGATAAATGTAGCAATTAGTAGGCTAGGCTAGACTGTGCAAGATGGAATTTTACACAACAATTTTGCAGAACTATGAGCTATCGCTACATATTTTAGGTGTTCCTGTGAACCATTACATAGTTTTCTAGCATATAGCTCACAGTATACTAGAAATAGCTGCCGTGGGGCGACACCTTAAGTACCAAATTGAGTCTATTCATGGATGTAACTTCATCTTATTCGATACAGATTTAAAGGGTGATACGGTCAAAATTTGGTCAAGGGAAAACGCGTGTAAATCGGTGAAATCGTTTATTTAAAAAATCAAATTAAATTTCTTTTTCAAGTTCAATTAGTATAAAATTCGGAAAAAATATTCAGCTAGGCTTCCGCTTTTCCAAATCCGAATTGCCGGGCCTTACGCTTGACCCCTGCCATCAGATTTTGTACAGCCACCTTGTCCACCTTCTTCGCCGCAGAAAGCTGCTTTTCAAGCCACAGGTACAGATGGCTTGCCAAACCAGATATTTATTTGCGAACTTTGACAGTTTCGTGTGCTTGAAAATATCTGCTACCTTTCCCCTTCCTTTTGCCGTATAAAACTCCTGTCCCGGAAGTTGCTTGTAGTCGGCTTTGACGTAGGTTTCGTCGTCCATTACCACGCAGTCAAACTTCGTCAGCATCGTCGTGTACAGCCTCCGGGATCGCGCTTTGGTCGTCGTATTTTGTTTATCATCGCGATTTGGAGTCACTACCTTCTTGTAAGTCGATAGTCCGGCTCGGTTTTTGGCTCGATGCACGGTTGTAGACGATACACCCAGCTTATTTGCGGCATCTCGGAGAGATAGGTTAGGGTTTCGCTTGAAACTACCGGCAACTCTCTTTGTCGTCTCAGCGGCTTCCGGTTTTCGATTTCCCCCCGATCCAGACTTCCTGGCTGTCGACAAACGTTCCCCAAACACTTTAATTACATTTGTTACGGTTGATTTGGCAACTTTTAGCGATTTTGCCAACTTTACGTGCGAGTAGCTCGGATTTTCGCGATGCGCGAGCAAAATTTTGATACGCTGCTCTTCTTGCTTGGACGGCATTTTGACAGCTGAAGAGTGAATTCCAAAATCAAAATAGGAGCAACATTCTACACACACACACCTTCAAAATGAGGGGTGTTCAGGTTTTTTAAATGCAAAGTTGAAAGAAATACGTCAAGTTCATATTGACCAAATTATGACCGTATCGCCCTTTATTATTAAATGCAGCCTTTGTACGGTTTTCTGTTTTGCTGATTTGGGGTAATGGCTGCTGTGTTAGCTTAACTCAATACAAAATAAACTTAAAAAGAACTACTTTGAAAGACAAAACCGATTTTCACATTGATTTTTTGCTTTTCGATAGTGAAAACATAATAATCACTCTGTATAAATTTTGTTCCTCTGGTTTGTGTTTAAATGATCCAAATAAAAAATGTATAATCGCAAACTTATACATTTCAGTTGTAAATTTTACCACCAACAGTATTTTTACTGCGTGATTAATACAACGGGTCATATTCGGGACCATTGAAAAAAATATTATCCTGATATTGAGTCTACGGTTTTCTTGTTAAATCATAGTTATGTTTACTATGTGAACAGCTAGTTAATAAAGTGTGACTGTGCTGTAATGCATTATTCGGTACAACGGTTAAATTTAGCCAAAGATCATTCAAAGATCATGGAGATAATATGTTCAGCTAAACCAGTGAAATCATGATGCCTTAAGAGTTAAGGAAATCTAAAAATTACGCGGAAGTGAAGAACTTTAAATTGATAAAAAATGTCTCAGTTGCTTTGGAATAAATCTGTCATCCTTTTGGCAACATGCTTTTGTTGATTATCGCTGAATAAATGACATACACTATAGTCTACAGCCTATATCCGCACCTCTAACTTTATACACGATGTTCGTGGTGCAATCAATGGATGCAAAGATGTGTATCTGTATGTATTAGTGAAACGAATGTTATGCATTCTTTATTTTGATAGTGTTTGTGCTACAGTTGTCAAATAAACGTGTTTTCATCAATTTGAGCGTCCATTTTCTATAGCATTGCATTGCTCATTGAACATTGAGCAGAAGTTGGTATCTAAAAAACAGAGATAGATACTAGATGCACAAACTTGTTTTGGTCTGCTATTCAACGAGGAGAAATTTCACGCCTCTGTAAAACTCTATCATTTTTCTTTTAGTGATGGTAGAAACGTGCTAGGCAGCTAGCAAGATTGAGCTTATAATGAATTCTACGACAAAAACTAAAATGGGATATGAAAACACAAAGCGAGCTTCTTATCTCGAGTTCAGATCCACAGCGATGAATTCGTGTATCTGGGTTCGTTGGTAACCACCGACAACGACACCAGCAGAGAGATAAAAATTCAAATTCAAATGGTTGAAAATCGCAATTACTTATCTGCTTCGCAGAACATTTCGATCATACAGAGTACAGAGTATGCCAAACTACGAATTTGAACATCTACAAAAACAATAATTCTACCGGCCACAAATTCTGGACGATGCTCGTGGAGAACCAACATGATCTTGGTGTCTTAGAACGACATCAACTGCATACGATTTATGGTGGAGTGCATGAGAACGACAAGACGTAAAGATGGCAAATGAACAACACATTGGACCTTATATGGGCTGAGCACGTTATAAGGATGTTGCGCGATAGCCTTTTATAAATGGTTTTAAAAAACGAGTCGACTGGTACCAGAAAAAGAGGCGCTTAACAAGCAAGGTGGAATGGTAAAGTTTGACCTGTGGATCTTCCGCTAACTGCGTGGCTTGGACCATTTCATTTGGAGACAACTTTTGTATACAGAAAAGGACAGCCAGCTCTTGTTGGTTCATTAGCAAAATTGCGATTTCCTTATTACTTTCTACATTTTTGAAATTTACCTGAATAGTAGAGAATTGATGAAACAAACAAAAAATTTATACGGAATTAAAAAAAAACAGGTTTTTACGCTTAACAGTGGATCCTACCTAGTAAAACTACTTGTTCTCTAATTTGCTAGAAATTTATTAAAATAAAATAAAAATGAAGTTTCATAATAAAGATGCCCGAAATAAAATTGGAATGTTCTCTTAAGTGAATTGTCAAACAATATATAGCAAATAAATAAGAACAAGTAATTTTGTCAAGAAACGGAAATCTTCATCTCCTGATATCTGCAATGCATATATTCAATTCGTTGCAATGGATTTTATTTACTCTAAAAAAATATTGCATTTTGTAACCAGAATCTTTCTTGTCTCTATGAAGTATTTTTATCGGTCACAACTTGTTTCAGTTTAAAATGTGGTTACTAAACTAAAGTTGAAGTTCTCATCAAATGAAATTTTATACCATGTGCATCTTTTAATGCAATTGAAATTTGGCAATCTGATAAACCGATTAAACCAATAAAATTAGGAATCAATATTCATCAACTTTTGGTACTACATAATCTTTTCTGACATATTTGGCATTTTTTGCAGGATATCGTGCAGGATAAGAATAGTGTGTCAAATCGAAATAGCGACAAGTTGAAAATTTGGCAAAAGCCAAAACGATATATGTTTCAATTATAAAATTCTTACTAACAGTTGGCCAATATATAAAAAATGTCATCACTAAAAATCAGTTTATGTATTTTCATTTTTCTTATGTTAAAGGTTTAAGCCTTGGTATCCCGCCATCAATTCAAGCTAGAACTATGGCATTCGCGTTTTTATTCCATTTTCAACATACCAAGCACACAAAATATATTGTTATGTACCTTTTATCACTGGCGGGCTGGTTTCATCGAGAACTAATCCTGTTTCAAAAGTTACTTCCACACAGATTTGATGGTCTTGTCTTTACTTTAGATGATTTTTAATATAAGTTAAACTCGTCCTCAATCATTCCAACGGCTTAATTTCAAGACTAACCCATAGTTCTCCTATCGTTTATATTAATTAAAAATGCCCCCAAACCCAAACCAAACAAAAACAAAAATCACATCCCCCATTCTTCACCAATTATCTCTAACGACCTTAAATCACTATCTGCGGCCGAGTGGTGATAAAAGCAAATCCCAAAAGTTGCACCTATAACAAACAAAAAAAAAACCTCCCACCAATTGTTTCACATCAGTATCATGCTCCGAACGCATGCAGCACAGTCCACATCCAACAGGCTTCTTGATAGATTGTTGCCGTTGATTTCTGCTCCCTGCCTCTCGAGCGTGCAGTGTTTATCCATACGCGCCGCCAGCAACTGATTTGCCTACATTTTCCTCCAGACCACCCCCTCCCCCACCATCCCACTCTGATGCACTGCGGATGTTCTACTCCTAGACGTGAAAAGCACATCCCATAAACAAGCTCATCCCGTGTTGATCCTGTGTATAGCCGATTCTTTTTTGTTTCTCTTCCCCGTTTCCTTCCATCTCGTATACCAGCTCCAATCGGCCCAACGGTGGTGGTTGCTTCAACAATTGCAAAAGCGATGAACGCTTAATTCGCAGTTTTTTTTTCTTCCCCCGAAAAGTTGAGCTTTTCCTTTTTTCTTTGCTTTCACTTTGGGCTTGTTTTTCCGACCTCAAACCATTGGCTTCTGGCGTGCTCCTGCCGGGGCCAGGCAGTCACTGGTGTGTGCTGGTGGTTAGCAGGATAATATGAATTCATTGGCAATTGTGTCGCTGGGCTGCGTGGCTGCCATAGCCATAGACGTGCGAAGTGGGTGGTGCAATTTTTTGTTTGTCTAACCCGTTGCATCGCTTGATGCAACAGCCGCAACAAACGGACTCGGTTCGTTGCAGCCAGCGCTGGGAGCCGGTCTCACGTTGTCGCGGTCGTCATTGGTGTCGTCGTCGTCGTCGTTCTCGTCTGTACCACCATACACTGGGACTGGAAAGCGCCAAACATTGAGGATAATAATAACGCTCTGAAATTAGAAGTAAGTGACTTCATATTTTCGGGAAAAATGATCCGGTCAGGAAAAGCAATATTTCAGCAAATATTTATATATTTGTTTTATGTTAATCGTATTAGTTTGATAGTGTGATAATCTGCATAATTTGTCATGTAATAGTTCGTCTTGTTATGTTAAACACACGGATAAGTTTTGCAGAAGATGTCAAATTTGTACCGCCTACTACTTTTGAAAAACCTACATACACGCTAAGATTAGTTTACCCAAATATGGGTGGAGAATACTCATTATCGCGAAAAGTGCACATACCTATTTATAGGTACGTTACTATTTACCCATATTATAGTTTTTTTCCAATACAAATTTCCTCAAATATGGGTAAAGTCACCTTTACCCATAAATGAGAATGTGCACTTTTTTTTTGCGATTATGGGTAAACTAAGCTTAGCGTGTAGAGCTTGAAACTATCACTGAAATGATGGTTCTTGTTGTTTGTTTGATGTTGTTTTGTGTTTCTAAATTTAACAATAAGGGACAATATTTTACAGGGTTAGAAACAATTTTGAAAAAGTTTGAAATGTTTCAACATTATTCAATTAAAAAATGCATCATCATCATACATTGAAAAATTCACAAATATATATTTCCATACATTTACGATACATATGTTTGAAAACATGATTTTTGTTTAGGATTTTTACAGGCAGAACATTTTTCCGTTCATCAAACTGTATCCGAGAGAAATAAAGAGTATTCAATTGTCAAACCTTTTAATCTTGTATAAAGGATTCTATCTCGAGTTGGAATTATTTGAATCATGTTGATTCCACGTAAATGATATAGCCTATAAATAGTTAGGAATTATGCGTTTAAGCCTAGTGTGCAGCTGGCAACCAAGTTAAGACTTGAAGTAATTTTAACCATTTCTACCGAAGTAATTTGGACAACTGCTCCAGTATGGGTGACATGTCAGTTTTTCTTGTGGAATAGTAGTTTTTTTTCAGTTCCTTGATTATTGAGATTTTAAGCCCTGGGCTGGTTTATCTCCGGACGTAGTTACTCAAATACCGTTTTCGAAATTTTCGTAACTTGTCCGGGGGTGAGATTTGAACTCGTGACTTTGGCGTGAGAGATATTGATGCTAAACACTACGCCAGTGTCACCCCCTTCTTGTGGAATAATCGAACGGAATATTATTACGCAATGAAAATTGACAGCTCCATTGAGATTACATAAACAGGTGTTACTAACTATACAAGACCGTCCAAAGTGTGCCATCCTTTTCAACTACATAAGGAGTGTATTCAATATAAGCTATCCACGTACATTTGCGTTGTACGCATGTATTTGTGATGGTTTTTATGCTCTGAACACTGCATGCTGTGCGTTTGACTGACAGCTTTCTTTTGTTTACTTGTTTGTGCGGTTCAAATTCTGCGTTTTCAAAATGTCGCGTATTGAAACGAAGTGAAAATTAAGGTTCTGGACACATGGCTAAGTGAGAGGGGTATTACTATGCGAAAATTGGCGAAGCGGTTTGGAATTCATCATGCGAGTGTTAAAACCATCATTAATAAGTTTGGGGAACACTATTCTTTGGATGAGCTACCAGGAAGAGGCAGAAAACCCGGTTCTTCCAACCCGAAACTGGAGCAGAAAGTGGTATCTCTAATCATGAAGAACAAATCAATGTCAATACGTGATTTGGCCAAAAAAGAAGGAACGAGTGTCGGAATGATCCAGCGTATCAAGAGGCGAAACCACCTGAAGACCTACAAGAAGCAGAAAATCTCGAAACAAAGTGCAGAACAGAAGAAGCGAGCAGCAACAAGGGCCCGGAAATTGTATTCGCGTCTTTTGCAGCGTCCGGATGCATGCGTTTTGATGGACGATGAGACCTATGTAAAGGAGGACTCAAAAACCCTTCCAGATCCACAATACTTTACTGCCGTCGTTGGAGAGGATGTGAGCGATGCGGACAGGTCGATTCAAGTGGAGAAATTCGGTCGAAAGGTACTGGTATGGCAAGCAATATGTTCCTGTGGTTTGAAGTCAACCATTTTTACACTACCGGAACTATAAATGCGGAAATCTATCGATCTGAGTGTCTCCAGAAGATTGTTGCCTTTATATAAGAAGCATAGTACACCTCCACTGTTTTGGCCGGATTTAGCGTCGGCTCACTATGCCAAAACCACTCTCAATTGGCTTGCGGAAAAAGGTATAGAATTTCGTTGAGAAAATATCAATCCACCAAATTGCCCTCAGCTTCGACCTATCGAACGTTACTGGGCAATCGTGAAGAGGTCTTCAAGAAGACTGGTATGGCAGCTGGGAACATGCAGGAGTTCAAAAAATTTGGGCTCAAGCGTCCAAAAAATGCGATGCAACACTTGTCGGAACTTGATGAAGAGCATTCGATCCAAAGTTCGAAAATTCGTGAAAGAATAACTTAAATTTCATCCGGTCTTCATTATGTTCAAGTTTAACCTCGTACAATAAAGGATCAATTTTTGTATGAATAAAATATCGGTTTTCAACATAATTTGAAAGAAAGTTTGTGGATAGCTTATTTTCCAATACACTCACTCCTTACAAGCAAAGTCATTCTGCCAGTAACAGCATTTCTTGACTATTGATGTCGTATACCAACTCGTACTACTTTTGAGCTGCCTGCCGCTTTTGTTGGAGAGATCAAAACCTACAAAAGAATTGGAACCGCTCGTTACATCTAGTACACATTTACGTATTATGTTGAACATTTTAGAGTTTTACATTTCTTATTTTTTATTTTTTTATTTTACATAATTACCTTACATTTTTGATTTTTAACATTTGGTACAAATTTAATTATATACTTTCAACCATTGCACATTTAAAATTTCAACTTTAAACATATTTTGTTTAAAAAAATACATATATTTTGCATTTCGCATTTAGTATGTAATAGAGGGGTAGGGACGGTTTCAGCGCCCCTGGACCCAATTCCAAGCACGGGGTAAACGATCGCTTGCAGCGCTCATTTTTGGCAGCACGATGCAGCCCCCACGTCTGAGTGAAGCATTATACTGCAAAAACTAGCGCATTGTAGGTTGATGTTTACCGCGCGCTGAAATTGGGTTTAAGCTGGCTCATCTCTCTCTGTGCCGTAGAATACGAAATGTATGTGTTTTTAAATAACGATGGTGGTCCAGTCTGCGACCATATGACCTGCCCACGGGGATGCTTAGCAGCAAAAAGTCTGTGTTGTCCCTGTTTCGGAATACCACCTTACAATTGCCACATCCGCTCCAATTTCAAACTACCTTCTATTCAATTTTCACAGCCTGCCGTGAGCTAACGGAACCTATCAATACTTTTCTCTTCACAACTTTGTTCTAGCAGCAAAAATGCTGTCTACTCTAGAGCCTCATGGTGATGAGAAATTGTTTCCTTCATCAAAAACAACATCATCACGAGATCGTTACCCCGCGTATGGGAGAATGCAAGGAAAGAACAATATCAAGTGTAAATAAAATATGTTTAAAGTTGAAAGCTGAAGCCCCAAAATTTTTATTCTGTTTTTTGCTTTTTAAGCAGTTTTTCATTAGATACTTCACGTTTCACATTTTAATTATAACTATCTGTTCCCGACTTTCATGTTTTGTAAATTTATCAAAATGTAGTGAACGTCTCAATAAACCAAGGTGATGGACGTTCCATTAAGTAATGCGCATGACACATTTTGCCGGTGTGTTGCACTTCTGCAGGATTGGCTTTTTCGATGAATATTGTAGCTTATTCCTCCAATTACAGGGTGCGTGCAGAAAATAATGCGAGAATTTGTTCTATTTCTTTCGAATCCCATTTTCGCTAACTAATTCAAGCAATAATTTCAACATTTTCGGAGATGCGATTTCCTCTACATAAGGAGGAATCCTTTTAAACAAATTTATTCAATGTGTCTCTCCATTTTTGTTAATAACATCCATCAATGACCGACTGCCAGAAGCCAGAGCATGCACTTTCGGAGGTAGTCCTTCCGGGGGTGCCGTATTGCGTGAGGATTGTGCCTTCTGCCAGGAAGCGCTTGGTCCCTTTGAAAAATTACCGATACTACACTTCGGTGTTGATTTTAACTCAGGATCAATGAAAACAGGCGGCGTTACTCAAACCGCTTGACGCCAGCAAGCCAAACATCATGGCACCAGCCGGATGTTTGTTTTGAATTTCACTTTTTCGGAACGTTCTCCATTTCCTGCGGTGAAATGAACCGGTTCTGATGCGGCTGTGGCAGCCACAGCATCGATGCTGAAAAACTTTTCGTCAGCGAGAACAGGATAATCATTTCTTCCTTCTTCAATGAAGAAGCCATCTCTTGAACGAGTCACTCGTAGTTCCTCAACCGATCTGTAATCATGTGGCGTTCCACTCTGGCTCTGAGCGTATGCATACGGAATCTTCTTTGATGATTCTCCGCATGGTTTCTCTCTCAGAAATATTCTGGCTTCCTTTGCATGTTTAACAACATGGAACGCACCGGGTTGCGAGCAATTTTTGCACCGACCGATTTGATCACGTTTGGCGTGCGTGTCGCCCACGGATGTTTCTTCCTGGCTACCAGTTGCTCAGGACCATCCTGTGGGGACTTTTTTGTGCGGTAAACTGTTGCTACAAGGCTGCACTACCACGGCAGCAATCTCTTTCCGGCTCCATGCTGGGATTCTTTCGGGGGAACGATTCACGGCGAATTTGCTATGCAAACAAATAGAATGTTTGGATGCAGCACTTGAAAGTAAACACGGCTCAGCCACACTTTCGACAGAAATTAGGCACTAGCTGCCACGAGGTAGCCCAATGCTCAAGTTTGAACGACCTTTTGCCATTATTATTTTCTGCCGCACCCTGTGTTTGTAGAT
Source organism: Aedes japonicus (assembly GCA_034211315.2). Taxonomy (NCBI): domain Eukaryota; kingdom Metazoa; phylum Arthropoda; class Insecta; order Diptera; family Culicidae; genus Aedes; species Aedes japonicus. The sequence goes on along the minus strand of JASCZW010009453.1, from coordinate 1,297 downwards.
GAAAAAGAAGAAGAGTATGCTTTGGCTTTGACTGAACGTACGTATGTTTCTCCGCCTGCCATTTATAAGGTTTTATCTAGCATTTTGAAATTAATTAGATAGATTTAATTAATTGTGATTTTGTTCAACAAGCAATTATGGAGAAAGGTGTGGCAGTAAACTTTTACCCGTGAAGAATTCAGCTGGTAGCGATGGGTATTACTACGTTGCTGATGGCCTGATCCAGGCTTTTGGGTCGGATATGGGACTGGATGGAACTTCCCAGCTAGGGTATTTTTTCTATTTTTTTATATACCAAGAACAGTTTTAGCTTCCGCAGTGTAGCGGATGTTGTGCCATCGGGGAAAATTCACTGCAGTTGCAAATAAATGTAATGACCCTAAACGGTCAACGGTTCTACAAAAGAACTTTCCAAACATACACATGGTGCGTGGCGGCCCCATTCCTGTACGCGGTGTTGTTGACTCCAGCCAACCAGAGGTCAGCTTCGAAATGTGCGGCCATCTAAGCGCATACTCCAGTTATAAATCAGAATCATTATTTCACACCTGCCATGTGCACAAACTAGACTCGGTTGCACCGTTAAAAAGCCAGATTGAGCTCGTTATTATTGAGACAATTATATTTTCGGTGAAAAGAGAAATCCACTGAGATTAAGACGAAGCTGAAGAGTATCAACCATGCTTTTTCATTTGATGCGTTTTGTTGCTTAGCTCTCTGATCCACGAAAGCAATTTCCAAGCAACGTGATTTTAGTGCTGTAAAAGTTAGAACTTCCGTCTTAAATATATTTTTCACTGAGATTTGGTCTTCTTTTTCCAGACATAAGTTATGTCCTTTACAATTGCTGTTTATCAGTACTGATTGTTGGCCCTACAAAAACATGCACTTTCAATAATGACTTATTTATTTTGTTTGTACTAGCTGCTAGCACTTTCTTCGCATCACTATGAAGCACTATAGATTTCTTCCTTCATCATCGTCTTCTTCTTCTTCTTCTTCTTTTCAATTTAATTCCTGTGAGTTTTGTTTTTTGTGTTTTTATTCTTCATTCGGACTCTTAGATTCCGTGTTTTTCGTGAAGCGGATTGTTCCGTGGAGATGTTTAGCGGATTTTTTAAATTTTTGAAGTATTATTTTTATTGTGTAGCATCTACGGTAGAATGAATGCTGTTTCGCTTTTTTATAGCACTCCGAAATTAATAAACATATTCATTCATTGAGTTTTTCTAACAAGGATTTTTAAAACTTGACCAAATCTACTTGTGAATATCGTGGCGTTACCCTCAATCTTCCT
>JASCZW010009452.1:0-38540 GCA_034211315.2 Aedes japonicus | reverse complement strand
ATATTATAACTTTCTAAAGCTACTGCTATAATAGTTGATCTTAAGTTCTGAACTCCAGTGCTGTTTGAATGAAATTTAATATCCGAACGGTATTTCAAAATGTATGCTGGTCTTTCAGGACATTCATTGAATATGATTAAATTCATACTGTAACTTTGTATGGCAGATTAAGCCACCGTTACAACAGTAGATCTCAGAATCTGCACTCCGGAACAATTTGGATAATATACAATATCCCAAGGTTACCTCAAAATGTTTGTTAGTCTTTCAAAACATTCATTGAATATGATTGAATTCATATTGGTACTCTGTACAGTGGATAAAGCTACTGTTACAACTGTAGATCTTAATTTCTGAACTCCAAGACAGTTTGGATAACATTGAGTATCCCAAGATTATCACAAAATGTCTGTTGTTCTTCCCGGACATTTTTTGGTTATAATTGGATTGATATTGTTACTTTTAGAGCGGATAAAGCTACAAGTTTGACAGTAAATCTTATGTTCTGAACTCCAGGACTGTTTGAATGACATTGAATACATCAAGGTTATCTCAAATGCCTGTTGGTCTTCCAGAACACTTATTGAATATGATTCAATTCATAATATAATTTTGTATAGCGGATTGAGCTACTGTTAAAACAATAGATCATAAGTTCTGAACTCCATGACAGTTTGGATGACATATAATATCCCAAGTTTACCTCATATTGTCTGTTGGTCTTCCCAAACATTCATTTTATTTGATTGAATTCATATTGTTACTTTGTATAGCGGATAAACCTACTGTTACAACAGTCTGTCTTTAATTCTGAATTACCGGATAATTTGGATGACATAGAATATCCCAAGATTATCTCAAAATGTCTATTGGTCTTCGCGAATATTAATTGAATATGGTTTAATTGATACTTTAACTTTGTATAGTGGATTAAGCTACTGTAACAACAGAATATCTTAAGTTCTTAACTACAGGACAGTTTGGATCACATTGGATATCCCAAGATAATTTCCGAATGTCTGTTGATCTTTCCGGACATTCATAGAAAATGATTGAATTCATACTGTAACATTGAATAGCAGATAAAGCTACTGTTACAACAGTAGATTTAAAGTACTGAGCTCCAGAACTGTTTGGATCACCTTGAATATCCCAAGATAATTTCGGAATGTCTGTTGGGCTTCCAGGATATTTATTAAACATGATTGAATTCATATTGTAACTTTGTATAGCGGATTAAGATACTGCTGAAACAGTGGATCTTAAATTTTGAATTCCAGGACAGTTTGGATGACATTGAATAATTCAAGGTTATCTTAAAATGTCTGTTGATCTTCCAAGACATTCATTGAATATGATTGAATTGATATTGTAACTTTGCATAGCGGATTAAGCTACTGTTACAAAAGTAGATCTTAAGTTTTGAAATCCAGGAAAGAATGGATGACATTGAATATCTCAACGGTATCTCAGAATGTCTGTTAATTTTTTCGGACATTTATTAAACATGATTGAATTCATATTGAAAGTTTGTATAGCGAATAAACCTACTGTTACAATAATAGATGTTAAGTTCTGAACTCCATGATAGTTTGGATGACATAGAATGTACCTAGATTTTCTCAAAATGTCTGTTGGTATTCCCAGACAATTGTTGGTTATGATTAAATTGATATTGTAACTTTGTATAGCGGATAAAGCTACGGTTTTGACAGTAGATCTTAAGTTCTGAACTCCAGGACAGTTTGGATAGCATTGAATACATCAAGGTTATCTCAAAATGTCTGTTGATCTCCCAGGACATTCATTAAACTTATACTGTAACTTTGTATTGCAGATTAAGCTACCGGTACAACAGTAGATTTTAAGTTTTGAGCTCCAGGACTGTTTTCATTACATAGAATATCCCAAGATAATTTCGGAATGTCTGTTGATCTTTCCGGACATTCATTAAATATGACTGAACTCGATTGAAAATTTGCAAAGCGAATAAAGGTTTGAACTGTCTTGGGTTTTTCTCACAAAAATTGTCCTACTATTTTCAATCATTTTTATGTTATTTTATGCTTGTATAATAACGCTTGGACAAATTTGAAGACTGTGCATTGACGTAGAATTACGTTTCTGTCATGTACTTCTTAGTAGAATTTTAGAAAACAAATCAGTTTCTGATGTACGTTGACTGAATGTACCTAATTTAGTATTGCCTCGTATGACTATGTACACCATAGCTGTAAGGTGTACATAATCATACGAGGCAATACAAAATTAGGATAACATAGTTATAGATCTGCAGCATATTGAAAAATAATAGTCACTTATATACACATGTATTCCCTAGTAGCACACTTGTTGCAAATAAGTCAAAGTAACTGCAATGTGACTCAGTTAAGTCACAAATTTCTGCAACCAATTATGACAGAGATGTGTTGCTTGGGTTCTTTGTCACATGGATGAGGTACAATTGAAATCTAACAATACTTCAAGGCTAGAAAAAACGTGCAAAACTGTTCAAACATTATCCAGGCATGCAGTGCTTTAGGGTCAAAGAACTTCATTATATTTTGATAGAGTTGAGTTTGAAGTTCCAAGTCTTGACCATTAAAGACTTAAATGAACACATATAACAATGGGGTAGAACTCGCAAATTCAGGCAAATCCAAGGAGAATTAAACAAATTTTTATTTCTTTTATCTGCTGTAACCCTAAGCTCAATAAATCTGGCTAACATACCATGATCTGATTAGTGCTTAAGTTGTTATTTTCCAGTTTTTTGATGAGACAACCCGAGCAGAAGAAAGTAACATATGAAAACCTAATTTTGGTCTTGATAACTAGTCTTGGCATTAAAGAGCTCAGATGAAGAGGTAAAATACCTAAGCAAAATGCATAAAAATTGCAAACAAAATATCTCTCGAATAACAAAACTTGTTATTTCGGATACCTGGGAATACCTGAGAGGTACTATTTTTTTTTGCTACACTTTACACCTGAGTGTATTTGTGTCGGTCACTCCTTGCTTCACTAATTTTCAATTTCTACACCTCTTTCATTTAACATTTTCTTCTCAACTTTTTTTTGTCTTCTTCGGCTTCTATTCTTTCGCTTTTTCCACTTCTCTTCTTCAGCTTTTCCTCTTCCGCATGTTTTCTTCCTCCAATATTCTTCCACTTATCTTTTGCTTCTCTTCTTTCTCTTCTCTTCTTTTCCTTCATATTTTCCTCTTCTCTCATCCACTCTCTGATACCACTTCTACTTATCTGCTTAATTTTATTCATTTTTTTTTCTATTTTATTCTTCCGTTTTGCGTTTTCCACTTTTCTTCCTACGCTCATTTTCATTCGCTTCTCGTCTTCCGCATTTATTCTTCTGATACTTTTCTTCCGCTTTTTCTTCATCTGCTTCTCTTCTTCCACTTATCTTCTTCCGCTTCTCTTCTTCCGCTTCTCTTCTTCCGATTCTACTCTTCCGGTTAACTCCTCCCGTTTCATTTATTCAGCTAATCTGCTAATGTTTTTCATATTCCGCTTCTCTTATTCTGTTTCTCTTCTTTCGGTTTTCTTGTGTTACTTCAATTTTTTCGTTTTGTTTTTTTTTTAAATATTGTTTTTCCGCTTCTTTTCATCCACAGTTATACTTTCGTATCGTTGATTCTGCTTCTCTTCTTCCATTTCTTTTCGTACACTCTTTTTCTTCCACTTCTCTGCTTCCACTTTTCTTCTTCAAACTTTCTGCTCTTCCACTTCCCTTCCGGTTTACTGCTTCCAGTCTTCTATTTCCATTTTTCCGCTTCTCTTCTTCTCCTTCTCTCTTTCCACTTCTCTTCATCCATTTCTCTTTTAACACCTCTCTTCTTCCGCTTATTTTCTTCCATTTCTCTGATTTTTCACTGTATTTTCATTTTCTTTCCAACTTTCCAATTTTTTATTTTCCTTTTTCGTTATCCTGCTTCATTTTTGTTTGCTCTTTCAGGTTTTTCTTTCCTGGGAATACCTGAGACGTACTATTTTGATATTGTCTTAACTCAATTTGGTATTCGCATAACCTTGTGGGAACAATTTTATGGTATTATCCTCAGGTATTTTACCTCCAAATCTGACCTTTTAAATACCAAAGCCAGTTATCAAGTTATTCGTTCCTGCTCAGGAAGCAACCTTGATCGGAAATAAGTTGCAGCAACCTATCTATGACATACAAAAGTCGTACAATAGTAACCATATTCGATTTACAACAGACGTGCTGCTAGTGTTCTGATTCCATCTGAAACTTACAATATTTAGTACAAAAATTCCATTGTGCCGTTCTCGATATGTCCGAGCAAAGATATTTCTGGCCAGATGGATCGTCGCATTTACCGAACCATTTTAATCTCACCGTCTAATTGAGTAAACCGTCACACCCACCAGTCCAGCGCGAAACCCGTGCGCGGACCAGTCAGTGCGGTTCTCTTCATTCAATCCAATTTATCTCACATATTTTCATCGTCAATGTTATAATCATCCCCCTTGCTCTCTCACATAATTACAGCTGACCGAGCACCTTGGACCGAGCACTCTTTCCCAACACCCAACAGCACACTTTGGAGAGAAGGTGAATGATTAATAATTTATGACATTGCGCGAAGCGCTCCTCTTTATCTTCCTACCAACCAACCGACCCAACCAGAGTGGCCTCGTCCATTCACTTCAATCCCACCCGCACCCACCCTCCTTCAAATCCGGTAGAAACAGTAGTCTCTTTACAATTTTAATTGATATAAATTTCCAGTCCAAACTTCAAGACAAACGCGAATCCGAAACGGATCCCACGGAATTGTTGCGCTAGGCTTTGGACACATTCCCATATGAAAAGAAAAACAAGTGCAGATCTCCGGCAATCCGAGGCTTAACCGTATCTACACACGCATTCGTGGAACCGTCGAAAAATTCGGCGATTTTCTCACATACATTAGAGTGCGAAATGTTTGGATCGTCGTTTCTGTTTCTCTCGGACCCCCATTCATATCTAGCTTAAGCGTCCGTCACGTACCACGTGTATAAGTATGTGGATCATTAACGATCTCCGGGAGGCCACAATGCGAAGCAACACTCGCAATCAGAAAACAAAGGAATATAACTGCCTTTTTTGGGTCCCCCCTTGACGGTGGGGCCCAAATTTTCCCGTCCCAATAAAAACATGCTTTCTAACGGTGAATTTTCCGCCAAACACGTACGGCTGAGGTCATTCGGTCGGAATTAAGACAGATGAAATGAAGATGATATCGGCCAGCTTTATTTTTTACGATCCTAATCTTAATGTGACCGCACTCTGGGTGTGTGTGTGCGTGTGCGTGTGGAGTGGCAAAAATATGACCCCCACCCCCTTGCATTCATGGGACGTGAGTGCGGAATGATTTCCCCGGGAGATTTTTCATCTTGTCGGTACGGAAAACAGAAATTGATGAAGAAACCGAATTGCGCCGAATTGTGTCCGCAACAGCCGAAATGAATATGTATGGGTATATCTTTATATGGTCATTGTTTTTCCCAGACGATACATTTTCGGTGACCCCACCAGGGCAGAAACAATGGAAATATCTTAATTTTTATGGCGCTCATACAGCCAATGTTTTTCGCGCCCGTTAGGTGACCCTTCGGGCTGCTGCTGTTTTGGGCCGTCGAGAGTGGTGATTAAAATTTTGGACAAATGGCTTTTATATGGAGATGCGTTGAGCGTGGCTTCGTGGCTCTTGAGGGTGGTAGTACTGCTTTGCTCTCCTAGGGGGTGCAATTATGGCTCTCGGCAGTCGAATCTAGGTGAAGGAGCCGTGGTTTGGATTTGTAGTGAGAACGTTTTATTTTTTGGTTATTTTTTGGAGGCGTGTATTATTAGAGTGCAATGCAGGGTTCTTTAATGATACCTTGCTTGGCATGTCGATGGACACATTGTTGGTGATTTGATTTGAACTGGCGATAAATGGTGCCTCCAACAAGCAGTACAGATTGAACGTATGCATCCGACGCTCATGAAATCTGAATTTAATTATTAGTACACTTATTTTTCAGGCTTAAATTTGGCCATACAAACCAAAAGTTAGTTGCTATGAATGTGAGATGCGTTTCAGAGTGTGTATGGCTGGACGAAATATATCGTACGCTTGCAACAAACATTACTGCCATCTGTTCAGCTTAGTCATCCATCACAATGTGCTCAACAGATGGCGCAGGTGTGTTAGTGATCATGATTTGTAGTAAAAAATGTTCGATGTGTTATGTCTGTTTGTCTGTGATATGAATGTTAATAAATTAACGAAGATGGATTAATATAAATATATAAACATTTTCATAAAAAACTCGAGTTGTTACGGTCTTTGCTGATAATTTTTGATGCTGCTGATCGAAAATTATGCAGAAAAAATGCAAAACTATTAACATTAAAAAGATTTTTTTCCCTAAAGGGGACAAAAGGGGACAAACAATTTTGCATAGATCTTGTAGATGGAAGTTTGTACTTCCAGTTCACGGACTCTGTGTTTGAAAATATTTGCAAATAAAGGAATAAGATATCTTGCAAAAGCGTATATTTTTACACTTCAACCCCTACAACTTTTCTAATACAATAACCAGCAACTATCTTATATCTTCAAAATGTGCGTCATTTAATACCCTAAAAGTCATATATGCAGAGTTTTCAAATTTAAATTGAAATAAAAAAGTTAAAGCAAAAAAACTGTTTTTACAAGTCCCACCCTAAGGAAAGTTAGAAAAACTGCTATAAAACGATACGTAGATGAGATGGAATTAAAATTTCTTCACCAAAGTTTCATTAAATTTAAATATCTACAATTCTATTGAAGCAAAAAATCCTCTAAGCCATAAAAATAAATAGTTGAAATTTTTATTATGAACATAAAAGGACCACCCTAGTCACAACTCAAACCAAAAGATAGATCTTATTTTAAAAATCAAATCTTCCGAAGACATCATCTGTCAAAAGTTAATGGCCTTCGAGTTATCGATTTTTGTCGTGAATTTTGTCCATTCGGACCATAGTGGCTTGGCCTGAAAACGCATCATATGTTAAATTATTTTCATTCTGACAAATAAAGTGTGTGCCGTTTAAAATTTGCACACACTCAAATTGCTCTAATTTTTTATCTATTGCACAGTGGGCAAAAATGGATCCAAAACCCCATTCATTTAGACGGCGCAGGGTAGGAGTCCTGAAAAATAGCATATCTTATGGGAAAAAAATCGAATGGCGTTTATTTTCATTTAGAGTTGACCACATTAAGTGTCCCATTTTGCCCATTTCCCCCCTCATTTCGGATGCAAACTAGAACTATTACCCAAAAACTAAACTTGGTGCTACTATATTGAACCCAAATGCACTGGAAATTTGTCAAAAAAAGCTGAAGAACTGTAGGGAACAAATTTTACTTTGATCGGATGCCAGGAAGTGGTCCATTTTACCCGATTTTCCCTAACACATGCATAAACTCACATACCATGTGGTTCGGAAGATTGGCGCCACTAATATTGTTCTCACTTACACTGTACTTATGTAAAAATGGCCGGATAATCGAATGGTGATTGCTTGCTTTGGGTTGACCGCAGTAAATTGTCCATTTTACCCGATTTCTCTTCATATTTTATATACCATGCCGTTTTGAAGATCGGCACTGGTTATATTGCTCTCACTTGCACTGTTCTTACGTAAAACTGTCCGAAGAATCGAATGATGATAGTTTCGCTTAGGTTTTACCTCAGTAAATTGTCAATTTTACCCGAATTCCCCTCATAATTTACTAATATCATTCAAATCATGCTGTTTTGAAGATCGGCGCTAGTAATATTGCTCTCACTTGAACTGTACTTATGTAAAAATGTCCGGAAAATCTTATGATGATGGTTTCGTTTAGGGTTGCCAACAGAAAATTGTCCATTTTAACCGATTTCCCTCATACGTAAAATCCCATTTACCATGCGGTTCTGCAAATTGGCGCCAGAAATATTACTCTCGCTTGCAATTTATTGTTTGTGAAAATTTCCGGAGAATTGAATGGTGATAGTTTCATTTAGGATTGACCTCAATAAATACATTTTACCCGATTTCCCCTCATAATTTGATGACCTCATAAACCATGCCGTTTTGAAGACCGCCGCTAGTAATAAAGGGCGATACGGTCAAAATTTGGTCAATATCAACTTGACGTATTTCTTTCAGTTTTGCATTTAAAAAACCTGAACACCCCTCATTTGAAGGTGTGTGTGTAAAATGTTGCTCCTATTTTGATTTTGGAATTCACTCTTCAGTTGTCAAAATGCCGTCCAAGCAAGAAGAGCAGCGTATCAAAATTTTGCTCGCGCATCATAAAATCCGAAACTACTCGCACGCAAAGTTGGCAAAATCGCTAAAAGTTGCCAAATCAACCGTTACAAATGTAATTACAGTGTTTGGGAACGTTTGTCGACAGCCAGGAAGTCTGGATCGGGGAAATCGAAAACCGGAAGCCGCTGAGACGACAAAGAGGTTGCCGGTAGTTTCAAGCGAAACCTAACCTATCTCTCCGAGATGCCGCAAATAAGCTGGGTGTATCGTCTACAACCGTGCATCGAGCCAAAAAACGAGCCGGACTATCGACTTACAAGAAGGTAGTGACTCCAAATCGCGATGATAAACAAAATACGACGGCCAAGCGCGATCCCGGAGGCTGTACACAACGATGCTGACGAAGTTTGACTGCGTGGTAATGGACGACGAAACCTACGTCAAAGCCGACTACAAGCAGCTTCCGGGACAGGAGTTTTATACGGCAAAGGAAGGGAAGGTAGCAGATATTTTCAAGCACACGAAACTGTCAAAGTTCGCAAAGAAATATCTGGTTTGGCAAGCCATCTGTACCTGTGGCTTGAAAAGCAGTATTTTCATAGCTTCCGGGACTGTCAACCAAGAAATTTACGTGAAAGAGTGTTTGAATAAACGTCTGCTGCCTTTCCTGAAGAAACACGGTTGTTCCGTACTGTTTTGGCCGGATTTGGCATCTTGCAATTACGGTAAAAAGGCCATGGAGTGGTACGCCGCAAACAACGTGCAGGTGGTTCCCAAGGACAAGAACCCTCCCAACACGCCAGAGCTCCGCCCAATTGAGAAATACTGGGCTATTGTCAAGCGGAACCTAAAGAAGACCAAAAAACTGCTAAGGACGAGCAGCAGTTCAAGGCAAACTGGCTTTCTGCGGCGAAGAAAGTGGACAAGGTGGCTGTACAATATCTGATGGCAGGGGTCAAGCGTAAGGCCCGGCAATTCAGATTTGGAAAAGCGGAAGCCTAACTGAATATTTTTCCTGAATTTTATACTAATTGAACTTGAAAAAGAAATTTAATTTGATTTTTTAAATAAACGATTTCACCGATTTACACGCGTTTTCCCTTGACCAAATTTTGACCGTATCACCCTTTATTGCTCTCACTTGCACTGTATTTACGTGAAACTGTCTGGAGAATCGAATGGTGGTGGTTTTGTTTTGGGTTGACCACAGGAATTTGTCCCTCTTTCCTGATTTCTTTTCATAGTAGTGCCATGTTTAGTTTTTGAGTAATAATTCTAGTTCGCATCCAAAATGAGGGGAGAACTGGCCAAAATGGGACACTTACTGTGGTCAACCCTAAATGAAACTATCACCATTCGATTCCCCGCATTTTTTCCTATAAGGACTCCTACCCTGCACTGTCTAAATGAATGGGATTATGGATCCATTTGTACCCACTGTGCATTGGGTAAAATTATTTGAAATTTCGCGTGGACATAGTTGCATTGTTTACACTCTGTGAGTTCATTCCAGCGTGAAAAATTTTTGCACGAATACTTTGAAAATAAGGATCTGTCGCAACGTGCCATCAGAAAAAAAAAGTTGGGAATCGAGAATTCCACGGTTTCTAGTTTCATCTAGTTTCATAAAACGGTTTGAAGAACGTCTGACTGCTGATCGGAAGCAAAAATTCGGAAAAAAAAATCTGTCAGGTCAACGAGAATGATCACAAACACGTGGTTAGGGCCTTTAAACGGACACCAAACGCCTCAGTTTGAGATGTGGCTAAAAAATTGCATGTGAGCAAGACTTTCGTGCAGCATACCAAAAATTCGAGCTGGACTACGTACGTTTAAGGTTCAGAAGTCCCGAAACCGTGACGAGAAACAGAATACGATTGTAAAAAGCCGTGTCAGGAAGTTCTATGACCAGCATTTAACAAAAGATGACGAGACATATGTGAAGGTGGAGTTCAACCAGATTTTAGGAAACCTGTATGTGACCAAGAATAAGTGTGATGTTCCCGAGAACCTTCGGAAACGGAAGATGTCGAAGTTCGCCAAGAAGTTCTTAATTTGGCAAGCGATTTGTACTTGCGTACTATTGTTCATTTGTATTTCATTTAAAATTTGTAATTTATTTTTCCACATTTCAAATATTTCATATATTTCAACATGGTTTGATGCATTCACTGGAGGCAAAATTTATTTAAAATGCTTTTTTAACTGACCATGATTATCTGAATGAGTTCTAAAACGGCATTTTACGAGTTCATAAAGTCAAAATAAAACCTTTAATAGGAGTACAGGTATATCACGATAATACGTACATCAACTTACTCACTTCAAATCGCAATTGCATAAAAACTACTTGTTGTATCTGAAATCTACAACAACTAAAAGAAAGAGAAAGCTTCTGCTCTTTCTTTTACTTGTATTCGATCTCAGATAAAATCACTAGTTTTTGTGAAATTTCGATTGGAAGTAAGAGAGATGATGTACGTAATATCGAGGTATGCCTGTCGAAGGAACTTCAGAAAACGAGGTTTTAAGATCATTGTTAAAAAAGCTGTCAAGGTTGTCATAAACCTGACTAAAACATGAAACCTATTGGCACCACTTACTGCCATAATAAAACCAAATTAATTTCTAGTGGCTTTTATAAAACTTTAATAAAACTTAATAATGCTGGATGGTTTTTTCAATGTAACTAGGGCTGTGAAAATTTGGAAGTGTCGCTTTTGAAGGCTGGCCTGGTAACCATCTATGCACTCTTAAAAAAAAAATTACAAAATTATCTATTTCACGTGAATGCATTGAGACTTAAAGATTAATATGACTCAATTGTATGCCCTACTAGATGTATTGTTAAACCCTAATTTAAAACCAAAAATAATAAATACTGACACTCTCAAGGTTACCTCCCGGATACTAAATTTTCACCTTTTTCGAGAATATATTTGGTGACCTAAATTCTTAGTCCGTTAAGTATTAGAAAAATAGCCACTTGACTGAGTACAGAGATTTGAAGGTTTTAAATTTACTCGATTCTTGTCTTTGGTGTTGTAACAATTATTTTTGACGCAGTCACTTCCATTCGTTCTCTGCCGTAATGGATTAGAAATTTTTTTCTTGATATTGCACATTAGGCTCAACAGGTCAAATTTTATTATTCGTAATAGTAATGATCGAAAATTAAAGGGTGCAGTGTTAAAAAAGGAAAATTTTAGGTCAACAAAATATTTCCACATTCCGCTTCTTCATTGAAACCCAGTTAAGCAGCGTAACACATGAAGTATATTTGCTAACAATATTCAGTAATCTGAATACGGTGACAACTTCTAGCACCCATCAAATCAATTCTGGCGAAGGCCAACGACCGGGTTTTGAAATATTTGTTTCTAAATAATTACATGCATTTGGAGATGAAGGAATAAAATGAACCCTACAGTAAAAGATTGAGCTTATTTTACCCTTTACAAACCATGGCCTAGAAGAACAGTTTTTAAATTAAATTTGATTACCGCACCTTAATTTATTTCTGATGTTGACTAGATCTAGATACATGTGATAAAAGCATTCATCAAGAAGCATTTAAATTGTCATTATCTTAGTAGCACTTGGAAAATGTCGTATTGTGTTCCTCTATTGATGTTTACGTAAGTCATTATTTCGAGTTTTTATGGTCTTGTAAATTTAGGAACAGACACAATTTTCTGTCTAACGGGCCGCTCCTTTTATGTGCGTCCAGGAAGACTTAAATTTTCATGATTTTTCCTAACAGTGTGCCTTTCAACAGGACAACAATCCAAAGCACACCGCGAAGAAAACTACAGCGTTCTTCAAGTCAAACCAAATCAAAATGCTAGAATGGTTTCCGCAATCCCCTGATTTAGATCCGATTGAAAATCTGTGGACAAGTGAACATGTAACAGTAACCAACAAAAATAGCTATTTTGAAGCTCTCGAAACAGCTAGGAAACATATTGATCGGGAATGCCTCAAACAGCTAGTCGAAAGTATGTCGCGTCGACTGAAAGCAGCTTTGATGGCTAAGGGGGGGTCATACTAAGAATTTGAAGTGGAAGAATAAAGTCAAAGTTTTAAGTTTTTGAAATGCCGCTAAAGCCATAAATTGTTCAACTCATTTTCTTCCTCTATTGCGTATACGCAACCTAACTTTTCAAAAAAATCGTATGTGCCGTGTGGATGAGGTATCACAATTTTTTTTTAATTTTTCGGAAGGTATGTCCTCAGGTTTTTTTTCCCTCTATATCACAACCACCAATAGAACATACACAGACACAAACATTTGTAAGAGTAGACACATGTTTATCAAAAAAAAATCGAAAAATTATCAAACTTTGACATAAGTACAAACATGTTTATTACTTATCAGGCTGTCATTATGTGTGCTCAAAAGCATCCTTACAGTTGGTTTAAATCGGTCCACAAACTCGATATTTAAATACAGTTTGGTAAACTATTGATGATGTTGTTTGAGAAAGAAATAATTTCTCATCACCATGAGGCTCTACGACAAAGTTGTGAATTGACAGTATTAAAAGCTCCGATAGAGAACGGCAGGCTGTGAAAATTGAATAAAAGAAGTTTTGAAATTGAGCGGAGTATTTCGAGACAAGCTGTTGATATAAACCATTCATTCTCATTCGTAATAAACCACCCACACTTGTGAGTGGCCCCAGCAGAAATCTTACTGTTGGTTTAAATCGGTCCTCAATCTCGATGTAATACCATACTTTTGTATTGTACTGAAATCAACCACTCACACTTATGATTGGCCCCAACAGCAGGCTTGAATCGGTGCCTGTTGGTTTAAATCGGTGCCATAATTTGAATAATTTTACTGTGCATCTCGGTGCAGAGAAAAAAACCGGGAACATATTAAAATACCTCATTCGCTGCCGAAGTCAGTTGAATTCAGCACATCGTTTACCAAAACACGTCAACATATGCCTACCCTTTCCTTATTTAACATGCACCCGGGCAGGGCCGGCGCCAGTACTGCCTAAGTTTTGGGATCATCAGTTTTTACACATTCAGGACATTGACATCCTAAGCTGATCTGTTGGTTCTCTGTGTAATAACAGCTGATCTGGCAATAACGGAGTAGCAACTTCGAACGATCGATCATGCTGTCTGGGTGTCATTATGCATGCTCTAGATACGTCTTAAATCTTGATTAATCCTGTTCGAATAGCTTTGAACTTGTCTGAAAGTTTGTTTGGATTTTCTTTTTAGTTTGGATTTTCTTTGTAGAATTTTGTTATTTGTTTCCATTTTTTGTTTATTTTTTATCCCTAGCAGGTTGCAAGGTAACTTGTTGCAATACAGTTGATGTTACTCCAACTCTACTCAATTAAGTCACAATCAAGTCACTGTAACCAAATATGACGGTTTTGTGTTGCTTGGGATGTATGTTAGATTGCTCTTTTGCCTAAATGAAAAAGACAGATTCAGAAGTTGCCAAGATTTTGTAACAAATTGTAGCAAAACAGTGTTAAAAGTGGACATCCATGAGATGTATTTTAAATAGTAACGACTAATAATTTTACTGCAATCCTTTCCCTTTAACCAAGAACCCAACCTATCTAGCCTAAAGTATGTAAAAAAAACTCAAGCAGCGCACAACCGTCTACAATGTTTCAGCAGCTCGATTGTGACTTAATTGAGTCACAGAGCAGTCATCTTTACTGGGTTAAAACAAGTGTGCTGTTTACGCACATAGAACGATTTTTTTTCATCAGCCCGGGAATCGATCCAAGAACGCGCGGTGATATATTCACTAAGAAACGACACTTCAATTCGCGATCAAAGAACATACACTTTATTGCTAATGAAACACTTTATTTTGGAAACAAAGTACGAGAGGTTTCTATTTCGAGTAAAAGTACCGAACGCGGCAGGGGTTTATTGCTTACTAACTATCATCTGTTTTCTGTTCTGCTGCCTCTACGCAGTAGAGGTGGTTTGAGCAAAACAATAGAGGATCGTGAAGCGATCGGCAACTACCTACAAATTTATGATACGGAGACCGACGAATTTACTGATGGATACTGCGAGAGTGATTGACCACACGCTAGAGTGGTCCTCGCAACATATTTACGAATCCAAACTTAATTATTGGCATAATCATGTGCTACTAGGGAGGTATCTCTTAACCTGTTATGTTCGTTATTAGACGAGCATTGATTGCTTGTTCCCCCGCTAGTTGAAAGTTGAAGAAGCTATGCTCAGTTAAATTTTCAGTTCTTGGTTAATCAAAAAACTGAATATTCTAACCAATGCTAAAGCTTTCAGAACCCAAATAACTGATCCAAACTGATTAATGTTATCCCGCTGATCAATGTTACCCCATTTTACGGTACTGCAGTTTAGTGTTATTGAAAACATATGTTGATAATATCTCACAGTTTCATTCAGCATGTGAGAAAAAAAAACAGCAAGCTAGTCAGAGTGAGAAGTTGTAGTTGTTTTATTCTATTAAAAAAAAATTATCCGTTTTTATGAGCATGAGCAGGATAATGAGCATGATTGACCGCCCGGGTTTGTTACTCCGTTACTGCCAGATCAGCTATTATTATACAGAGGATAAACAAATGATGCATGCTCAATGTGTAAAACTGGTGATTCCAAACTAAGGCAATACCGGCGCGGCCCCTTCACTTGCAGGTAAAATAAGGAAAGTGTAGGAATGTATTGACGTTTAATTGGATGTTTTATTGGAAGCCGAAACCCCCGCCACACTTCCACGAGAAATCACTGGGATGTTGGATAACAAGATTGAGTGGCAACAGGGTTCGTTTTGGAAAAAGATAAGCTTAATTCACGCTTCGTTTACTAAAATATTTAAATAGTAGTACCAATTTCTGATTTGAATCGATTTATACCAACAGTAAGGTTGCTATTGGAGCAACACACACAAAGTGTAATGGTGGTTTTTCATTGAAAAACTAGGTCATTTTGTATAAAGCTGGGAATCCGATTTGAACCGAGATAAACCAATAATTAGGATGCTATTGGAGTCACTCACAAAGTACCCGTTCGGAAAACAAAGTTAATTTTATTACTTCTTGAGAGATGCTTTGTTTTCTTTTTTTGCATCTCTATTATCCCAAGTAACACATTTCAGTTAAAATAGATTAAACACTGGCCAAACTGAGCAGTTATAACGTGTATTATAAGCCTATCGTGATGACGAATTTCTTGTTGAAATTATTTGACAACCGTTATAATATATTAAAACTCTGTAGTCTAAACAAGGCATAAAATCAATCTGATTAGTTGTGAAAGTAAAACCCGGCATCCTACTAGGGATGTAATTGACCAACTAGAGCAGTTTGAAGTTCACATCACCTTCGATTTTGTGCAAAATGGTTTATTCTATGTTTTGCTTTGTTTGCTACTTTTTATTTCTTATACAGAAAATTTGTAAGGGATTGATCGAACTTTGTGTAAAATGAAGAAATATAAAAATCATACGAGAACTTCACTGAAGAATTTTTTAGTTCAAGAAAAACTGGTGAGAGTCATGTAATTGTACTTTAAATGAAAATATTGGAAACCATCTAGAAATTTGGCAAACATCATGCAATTGGAGTGTATGCAAGGGAGATTTTATGTATCAACTTAATGGCTTTATGTGGAACTTCAAACTGCTTAGATTGAGCCAGAGTGTTTCAGAGAAATTAACTCAGAACTCAATAATAACGTTTAACAGACGCGTAGAATTTCTTTTCTTTGAACTACAAGTTGAAGCAAGTGTTACCAATGAAGTAATTTTCAATATTTCACAGAATAGTCCTAATTTAAACGGTAGCTGGTAAACATTTAACAGAAATGTTCCATGTTGTTATCAACTAAATCTTGCATTTCAAATACGCGCTTTAAATGTCTCAGAAAATTACTAGTTTCTTTCAAAACGAGCACTACTTCGCTCTAGTTTCGTAGAGCATCAAAAACTGTCAAACATATTACATGATTATCTACAATTGTCAAAAATTGATAAAGTTCCAAATAAGTTAACAACAACATTTTCATTCCATTTGAATTGATGCTTTCTGCGAAAACTTGAGCAGAAATAGCTTTAAATATTTAAAATTATCGATTTTGATAAAGCCTATTGCATATTGCAAAAACTGACAGTTGTCTATTTTAATTTACTTTTGTCTTTTGTAAAAAACAAACCCAGCAGAGGGACAAAAAAACGTTTAGTAGTATCATGGTTTCTTCTTTTAGGTACATTTAACTTTGTTTTGCGTACAATTGTAGTGGAAAATCACATTAAAAATTTAAAAAAGGTTATTCAAATTATTTTCGCCCAATGTACTTATTTTTGGGATCCCACATTATTGTGCCAGTAACTAAAGTTTCATTTTAGTTACATTTGGTCTTACCGTGATATGTTTTCACCGGACTAGTTACATTGTAATTGCATCTTGGAAGAAAACGTACCGATTCAGTAAACAATACTCGCGTAAAAATATCATGTACACTATGTAAAATCTATGTAACGGGTGTTCAATAAAAAAATGAGAATGATTTCAATACGTTTCTGTAATTAAATTAAAGAGCGTAAACTTTTTTCTCTCCAAGAGACTCCCTAAAAATGGGTGGCATGTTTCTTTTCGCTCGGGTGCTGTCAGTTCAATCGAAGATGGCGTTGAAACAGCAAGCTCTCCGCGAGCGTGTTGTGCGGTTTTACGAAACTCATGATCATCGTGGAAAAATGGATACGGTAGACCACTTTCGAGACAAAAACGTGCCCGTGAGTACAGTTTACCGGATCTTGGCATCCCTGAGCGTGGAGCGGAAGGCCGGTAGTGGCCATTCGGCGAAGATAATGACGATTACATGAAGAAGGAAGCGTCGAAAAAGCTGTTCGACAACAAGGATGGAACGAGTTTGCGTGACACCAGCCGAGAATATCACTGCTCCCGTACCTTGATTCACCGAACCCTCAAGATGGAGGCCATCATCTGTCGGAAGAAGACTCGGTCCCGCGAGCAGATAGCAACCGTGAAATGGCAGTGCCAGTGGATGACGAAGAACTATCGCAGGACGTCGTTCGGCGGACGACAAAGGTTATTTCCGCTCTCGAAGACCCACATCGTGCCGAACATCGCCATATCGGACAGAAAGGATTTCCGTGGATCAAGTCCTAGTGGTCTGGCCATCAATAAACAAGTGTACCAGGAGGAGTGTCTTGAGAAAAATTCTTCTGCCGTTCTTAAAGGAGCATCATGCGGATGGGAACCCGACCAACTTGCCCCACTGCTGTTCTATTGAGGATTTTTCTGCTCCCTCAGTTCCGCTTGTGTACAAACATATAATTGACGGGCTAAGAATACGAAGCAGTTCACCAGGTGGATCCAGAATTGTGTCCGGAAGATGGACGTCAGTGCCGTTCAGCGCTCTTGTGGGAGAGCACTAAGTTGCGTCGTTCGGCTAAACTGGGTCCCTTCTCCTATATTCATTGAGGTCTTTTTGAAGAATAAACTTAATTAATTTAATTCAATAAAATAATTTAATAAAAAATACTAAATTCGTTGAAAAAAGTTTTTACTGTATGACTGAAAAACATCTCATTTTTCATTGAACACCCGTTACATAAAAATGAATTTCTGTCTGAATGTGCTGATCCTTATAGACTCGGACACTACTGAACCGATCGGCGTAAAAATTTGTATCAGGAGTTTTGGGGCTGGGAAGGGTTTTATGATAGTAAGAGACCTCTCCCATCTCCGTGAACAGGTGCTCTTATACAAATGAAACACAAATTTCAGCATAACTCGAGAACCAATCAACCAAATGGAGACCAAATTCCACGGCATGTAGAAGTTTTGAAAGCAAGAAACTTTCCAATGGTAGTTTGAGAGCCTTCCTCCTTTTCCAATGGTAGTTTGAGACCCTCCTCTCTGAAAGGGAGGCTTCCATACAAATAAAACAGAAGTTTCTGCATAACTCATGAACTAATCAAGCAAATGGAACAAAATTTTACATTGGAGTTTGCATGGTGGTTTGATAACCCTTCTCTTCCTAGAAAACTGGGGGGCTCCCATATAAATTAAACTGAAATTTCTGCATAACTCGAGAACTAATAAAGCAAACGGAAGCAAATTTGGCATCTGGAGATTTTGTAGGCGATAAATGTTTCTACGGGAGTTCGAGACCTCTCCTCTTTCTGATAGGGAAGGGGCGGGGGGCTCACAAACAAATGAAACACAAGTTCCTGCGTAATTCAAGAACTTATCAAGTAAATGAAACCAAATTTGGCAAGTAAGGGTTTTTGAAGGCAAGAAATGTTTCAATGGTGGTTGAGACCTCGGAGGAACACAAAACGTGTATTTCTCGGGTAAGAAGCAAATTCTGATTGATGTTTGAACCCCTTCTTAGTCAAGAAAAAAACTCATTCCAAAATACAACCATAAACGTGCCAGTTCTATTATTTTTTTATTCTTTTAGTTGCAGCGCTCGTACCGGGTTCAGCTAGTCGAAAATAAAATTCGTTTCCTGAATAGAAAAATCAAAGGAAAAATCCTGTTTTAACGTAGGATTACGTTTCTCTATTCACAGTTGTGCCTTGTTTACTTTGCTGATAAATGGTGGCTTCCAAGCGAAATTGCTCTTCGAATGTTCAGCTATGCGCCGTTGAACGGTTCCGATCCGAAGTCTACATATTTAAGCTTTCTGTCATTGGTCGGTTGGGAATGCACTGATCTTCTCTAATCTCATGGATTGTCCTAGTATCTGCTCGTGCAAAACTTTTGCGCTTTGATCCTCTTCCAGATAGATCAGCATCTCTTTCATGCATTCTATGGACGAATCCTGGTCGGAAAAAGAAGAAGACATCGAGTGATGAAAGCTGCTATGTTAAAGTTTAGGACGAACATTTTAAAATGCTTCCAAAAAATTCAAATGAAATTGTGATTATAAGCGGTGCGTTGGTATGATGGAAGAAAAATCTTATTTTTTCAAGGTGGATTCGTTTATAATTCAAAGTGATCTTCTAAACTGCACCACGGCTTATCTTATACTTTCCGGCTTTTTGCGTTCCGGATTAGTTTCTCTGACAATCATGCACGATGAGATTTTCGGACTTGCAGGGAATTTTCTTTCCGACTATTTTCGCTGCGCCTACTTTGTTCAGAGTTCGTCGGTAGAACTTTGTGAGGGATGTAACACAATTGTGGATGTCAAAAACCATGAAATGCGAGGGGTTATTTTGAGTTTTTGCTGGTGGATTTTTTATATTTCTTGTTGCCGGCATCTGAGGTTCCTTTTGATTTTCATTCCATACAGTGTGTCTCCCAATAGATGTCAACTTTTTTCAGTCTTGGTTATTTTAGCTGGGAAATTTTAACAGCGAAATTGATTAATCCCGTTTTGAGTGTATTCTTTTGGCAGCTAATTGGCTGAAGATAAACAAGCGATTCCGTTTGTTTAATTATCAGCTACCAGAGTACAAAGGAGCAAGCTTTAGAATTACATTTGCAAAAGCTTAGACCGTGACAGATATTCAATAGCCGTAAGCAGGTCGGAGTGAGTAAGCGTTTTGATTTTCGTGCCTTAAAATGGTTCAAAGAAACTGAAAATGTCCATTTTCTACACAAAGCTTTATTTTTACCTTATCGTATGATGGTTTTTAGCTCTACCTTATCGTATGATGGAAAAAAATTGTGTCCGTGTGCTAACGCTGCATTCCTAATTTTGACATACTGTGCTTTTGTAAGCTCGCATTCCAACAGAAGAGCCAAAGCAGCATCGGGGGTCATCATACTACACTGCTGATCTTTAGAATTTTCAATATTTTGCGTGTCCTTTATAGTTTTTTTAAGCAGATACTACCTTTCTTTCGCGATTTCTCGCCGCACATACTGCGCCGTATCGAGAGCCAAATTGGTATTCTAATCAAAAACTTTCGAAGCTTCGTTGATAGTTCGCCTCCTGGACCTCTCTGATTGAACCTAATAGGGAAGCCTTGGCCTACCTCCTCCATGAACTACGGCTGGTTCAGAAACCGTAGGGACAGGAACTTTGTAATCAATCAAAACCACCGTTTATGATGTTTATAGAACCTGTCAGTCTTTTGCTGACAGCATTCATCATGCAGCTTTATAAATGTAGATTTCAATCTTGATATCGAGCAGTACAATTAACGTCGATTTTTTGCGTCAAATATACAATATTGAACCGAGATTGTATCAACGCAATACTCTCTTTACTGGCATCACTATTCGACTTGGAATTCAGAAACACTTTCACAAGATCATTTTTGCGCACTGACATATTTAGTTCCTCTCCGTTTCCGGTCAGATCAAAACAAACACTGTGTCTACGCACGGGTAGAAGCAAATCTCGCAAATTTCAACCTCCGCTTGTATTGGTTATCGCAGATTATGTGTTTGTGTTGTTGAAGGATGATGTTCGGTATGCTTTTGAAATGTTGCTACGCGAACGACAGCAAAACCACAATAGTTGAGAAGAGTAGAGTGCATATAATTACATTTTTGTTCGAACTTAAGTTGTTCAAGCTTACCGTATCTCAAATTAATGTTTATTTTGCTCCAAACATACGCTTACTTTAAAGGTGCAAGAGCATTCGGTCAATTCTCAGAACTAAAAATGCAGTTTCTCTTAAATTCTCAACAAAACGAGAAAAATAAAAACACTTATTTGTTGCAATTGACAATCGGAACAAATAAGTGTTCTTGTTTTTCCCGATTTGTTGAATGTTTGAGAAAAAACTGCGTTTTTAGTTCCGACAAATGACCAAATCCTGTTTGAGCCTTAAAAAGCACTGATTAATTTTGTAAATATGAGTAAAATCTTAGAAATATGTGAAAAATCATGATATTTTAAAATGGTCGGAATTGCATGGTTTTCCGACGGTTTTCGAAAAAAATTTTACACTTTCTTCCAGATGTAGGGTGGGAAACTGCCCCGACATTTGCCGACATGAGTTGATTTTCTATGTCAAAATCATCTAAATTTATATGGTCAAAAACTAAGTAATTTAAGGATAATAATAAAAAACTTTTTTTGTTCCTGTGTTGCTTTTGATAGCTTTTGATGAAAGGATTCATATGGGGTATAACTTTGGTGATATATTTCAATGTAAAAATTTTAGTTACTGAGATAAATGTCACCCATCATTATTCATTTTTCACACTTACATCACTTCGACAAAGAAAAAGTTAGTTAAAATTAAATACAAATAAATTTTTGATGAAGGATCTTAAAAATATAGATCATAAGCATTAAAATGACATTAGTGAAGGCAGGAAAACATCAAAACTCGTTTTTAAAAGTTTTGGCCGCCTCAATGTATGGAGCCCGGCTAATGTGCAAAGAAGGTGCCAGAACGAAGAAAATGATCAAATGTGTAAAGACTGTATTCGATGAAATTTGGACACACAAAATAGGTCACCAAAAATTTTCCTTGAGCCCGATTCTTTTCAAGCTTTCTGGAAATAGAGTACTACTAAATGGTTAAGTTTTGACAATATTGGTTTATTGAACCTCTTCTCCCAACCCAAATGCCCGAACCTTTGCCTTGACCTCTTTCATCAAATTTTGGGAAATGATAGGACCTACTTGCTTACTTACTTTTAACCACACTTTCTTTAGTTCAAGTTCATTTTCTATCAGTTTTGGAGTTTTAACGAGCTTTGCCTTCATGATTGCCCAAAATTTTTCAATTGGGCGAAGTTCCGGAGTATTTGGAGGGTTGACGTCTTTTGGTACAAAAACTACATTATTATCTTTGTACCAGTCTAAGACGGGCCGGGCATAGTGGCAAGATGCCAAATCCGGCCAAAACAGTGTCGGGCCATCGTGAGATCTCAAGAAGGGCAGAAGTCGTTTTTGGAGGCATTCGTCCTTGTAGATTTGTCCGTTGACGGTCCCAGAGGTGATGAAGGGCTGACTCATTTAGCCACATCTGCAGATCGCTTGCCAGACAAGGATTTTTTTGGCGAATTTCGACAGTTTCTTCTTCCGTACACTCTCCGGAACGGCCAACTTAGAGGTAGCGACGTAGTGTTCCTGTCCTGGCATTTGTTTGGTGTCGGCTTTAATGTAGGTCTCATCGCCCATCACAATGCAGAACGGTTTTGTGAGCCACTCCCTGTACAGTTTTCTTGCACGAGTTTTGGCCACCGAGTTCTGTTTATCGCTCCGGTTCGGTGCCCTCTGGATCTTGTACACATGTTATCCAGAACGTTTCATTGTTTTCTGCACAAAACAAAATGAAATTTTCGCCTTTTTCGCAACATCGCTGATAGAAATGTTGGGGTAACGCTTAAATTGGTTCAATACCATGCTGGCCTTCTCCGGATTTGATGTGCCACGTTTTTTGCCACTACCATTTTCCGCTTGGTTGTCTTACGGTCCTTGAACGTTTTGATCATATGAGATAAGGTTGAATGTGCGATTCCGAGTTGTTTTCCGATCCATCTATGAGAAGCATTTGGGTTTTCGAAGTGAGTGCCCAAAATTTGTTGGTGCACTATTTCTTCATTCGAAGCCATCACTGAAATCACTCGACCGATTTTCACGAAACTCATTACACAATTGACACAACACAATGAAATACATTCAGTTAAAATTTCAATAATATTTACTCACACGCTAAAAAGTTACGAACAATTCCGTGTGTCCAAATTTCATCGAATAGAGTCTTTAGTGAAGAATGGCCTACATCTTCACCGGATTTCCAACCTACTTGACTGCTTTGTTTGGGTTTATATGCTCAACATATCAGCCCTACGAAAGGGCTTACATTAGATCGATTCAAGAAACATTTGGTTGATATTTGGGACCAAATTCCTCAGGGAATCGTGCATGTTAGCTGCGATGGGCTTACAAAGCGTTTGCGCAAAGTTATCAAGGAAAAGGGCGAGAGATTCGAAATGTATTAATATTGGTTTGTTTCTATAACATGAAGCTTTCAAACGAAAAATAAATGCTATAATTTGGTTGATTTGTTTAGCTGTTATCCCATTTTGTATTTAGTGACACCTATTGTGAGACACCCTGTAATTGAAATCAAAGAAATCTAATAAATGATGCTAGAGTAGACTAAAACGTATAGAAAAATATGTTTCATGATAAAACGAAGTTACTAAGCAGCATTATATATTTTAGTGAGAGCATTTATATTTACGCCTGTCACTGTATGTAGATTAAGCAGTTAGAGTAAGATCTCCTCTGATCCTAACCTAATGAACTCTCTTTCCCTCTTTCCAGTGTTCGGTTTGGACTCCCCACTCGGTCTGTTTCCTCCGGGCATGGAACCGGGTAAAATGTACAGCCCCTGATGGAAATGTCCGACCCCTGGGTGATGCATCACGACCAACCATTTCTGAAAAAGAAACGTAAGTACATTCCAACCGACAACCCCTTGAACTTTGCATCGTGTTATCTATCCATGTGGAGTGCCAATTAAAACCCAATCCTCCTCCCTCGAAATCCTAGCTCAAAACCGCAAAGTACATTAATTATCATCTCCGCGACGACTTCCAGAAAAACTCGGGACTGCACTTTGAAACCAAAGTCTAACTGCTGCATTGCGGCGAAAAAAATTGAAATCCTCCACCCTCAACCTCCCAGTCTCGTTTAGTATTATTGATGTAACCGATGAAAGAAGCCAGAAGTTACAACGGCACATGTCGAAAATGAAAAACCCCGAAAAGTAACTCTCCACAACTGGATTGAAAACTTCCCCGCCACTCTCAACCAGGACACCGCTCGTTCGCCACGGGAGGATATGAAATTATCGCATTTTTTTTCGCTATTCATTTTGGTTACCAGCCAGCATTCAGTTCCACATCAGACCAAAACGGACGAATCCTTTCGGTATTTCATCGACCAAAAGAAGAAGAAAAAAAATAGACTAACGGATGCTCATATTCATAACGATGTTTATAAACTTACATGTCTGTCTCTCTCTCTCTCTCTCTCTCTCGGCGTGTGTCGCCTCGTCGTCGTCGTCGTCGTCGTTGACTGTTCGTAGCTCGAAGGCATGTCTCTTCGCTATGTGTGTTGAAGGTTCAAAGTTCACTCTGGGAAACGGGCCAGGAACGGGAGGACAGGAACCCCACATGCTCACCCCATGTGCTTCCTTCCTACTTCGGTGGTGCCACGATGCCAGAAAGGGAGAGAAGCATTTTCGGCGGAAATTTGCCAAATAAATTCGGTTTTCACGTTCACATTCCGGTTCTGGATCCACGTGAACCGAGCGGAACGAATGTGTGCGCATTTGATTTAGATGGAAGGCAGTTCCTTGGCCAAGTGCCACCAGGCACCGACCGACAGGAACTACGGGAACGACGGAACGCTAGTTCTAACTGAGTAGTGAGTTGCGAAATAGAAGGATACTCTTTGCATGACGGTGACTACGGCTAAGGTGGTGGCAGAGTTGGCACTCATCTCGGGTAGTCATCGGCAATTTGCCTTTTTCCACCCGGGTGGATGTCGGTTCGAGTTTGTGGTTGGAGAGGGGGAGTTTGTTTCTCTTTTTATGATGGCTCGGATGATGTGTGAAGTTGGATTCAGCGAGGTTAAATCGTGGCAGGATAATCGTTACAGCTTTGTGGTCGATTGAAATGGTGTTTTTTCGGGAGTTGCTAAAGCATATACAAGGTGGGCCACAGATTCGGGGAAATCGGGAAATGCGGGAAAAGGCGGAATTTCAAAAGTCATTGGGAATTTTCGTCATATGGAAGGAACCATAATCACACCTTTTTCAAATGATTTGAGTAGCGTTTTGGTCTATTTACTCGGTCCACCGATCTCATTGTTCAGCCTGTTCAAACCGTATCGCTTAGAGCATCTTTCAGCGGTGGTCTATTTTAACATCTTTAAAGGTCATTTGCATCAGCAAACTTAAAAAATAACCAGCTAAAACAGACCAACTTTGCGTTCCCCGCACCGGTGTAGTATTTCTTGTTGTTAACCCCACCAACACCTATGATCTTGTCAATCTTACAATATTCAGAGATCAGAAGTTTTGTTTTTTTCAGGGACCGAGGTGGTGGTGAGTGTGTGAATGCATGCATCTCATTTAAACGATATTAGATAGTGCTGATAGGTGATAGATAGCGCCACGCCAACCTATGACAAGAAACACTTTCTGCGACGCACAGTGGAAAAAAAGTGCCCCTAATTTTACCCTTGTTCCCCTATTATTTCCTTGTTGCTCGGTGCGACTCAAGATCAACAAAATGATATTAGTTCTATGTAAAATTTACAAGAAAATTGATTGAAAAAGTTTTTGTTTTCCGCACGGCTCTGTGAATGAAGACAGCAAGTTTTTCGAAGTACTAGCCTTAATTTGTTGATCTTGAGTTACTCCGACCAAAGAAACTTATGATAAACACAAAACTATTAGGGGAATCAGGGTAAAACCAGTCATATCTTCATTCGCAGAGCCGTGCCGTAAATGATGACTAGCATTATTTTGTTGCTGTAGAAACACACCGAACAAATAAATTTCTGAATTACACAAAAATACTAGGAAAATTATGGTAAAATCAGTCATATCTTCATTAACAGAGCCGTGCGGTTAATGAAACAAACTTCAATCGATTTTTCAGGCAATTTTACATAGGACTAGCTTCATTTTGTTGATCTTGAGACAAACCGAACCATGCAATCTCTGAAAACCCCAACAATATTAGGGGAATCGGGGTAAAATCAACCATATCTTCGTTCACAGAGCTGTGCGGTAAACGAAACCAATAACAATCGATTTCTTAGCAACTATACAAAGGACTAGCCTTATTTTGTTGATCTTGAGTCACACCGAGCAAAGAAAATTGTGAAAAACATGAAAATATTAGGGGAATCAGGGTAAAACCAGCCATATCTTCATTCACAGAGCCGTGCGGTGAACAAAACTAACTCTAGTCGATTCTCCAGGAAATTTCACATGGGGCTAGTCATATTTTGTTCTTCTTAAACCACAACGAGCAAAAAAAATTCTGAAAAACACAACTATATAAGGGGAATCAGGGTAAAATCAGCCATATCTTCATTCACAGAGCCATGCGTTAAACGAAACCTTCTTCAATCGATTTTCCTGGAAATTTTACATAGGACTAACATCATTTTGTTGATCTTGAGTTACACCGAGCAAAGAAATGTCTGAACAACAAGCAAATAATAGGGGAACAAGGGTAAAATGAGCTCATTTGCTCCCCAAGCAGTTCCGTGCGGCCAATGAGACTACGTCCATTCGATTTCTTAGAAATTTTCCTTCAAGTAAAGGTATCATTTACAGAAATCGTTCCACTCCGAGCAGAGATATAGAATTCTTTCGCGTTTCGGGCACTTTTTTTCCCACTGTACGACGGTTCAACATTCCAAGGGATAGGATCCTAGACATTATGCGACAACTAGAGTCAACTGATGACCTTTTCCAGCTGTTGCGATGCAGCTGGATGTGTTGGCCTTAGTGTAACATAGGTGCACATGCAGCCTAACGGATGTTGGCGCATGTCCTAAGCTTGTTCTCTCGACGAAAACTTGGGAGTTGGTGATGGACAAAAATTCTATTCCAGAAAGTTCGGAAAAAATCTTGTAAACGTGCAGTGCACCTTTAGAAACCCAGGGAAACTTATCAGAACCTCTTGGTATACTTTTAAGAGTTGACTTAGACTCTTCCGAGGTTAAGCTATTCTCCCTGATGTCAAAGGTAGCACATCCAAAAAATCAGGGAACTTTCCAGAAAATGGGGGGAGCTTTCTCCAGCAAATAAGGGTTCTTCCAAGAAGTTCGTGACAACTCTTCCTGAAATTCAGATTGTTTTCTAGAAATTCAGGTAATTGTCCACAAAATCAAGGAGCATACCACGAGTACCACGATTCTTGACAGAAGTTCAACTAACAATCCAGAAATTCAGGGGGCTTCCAAAAGTTTAGAAAACTTATCAGATTATTTTCGGTATTTTTCAGAAGTTCATAGAACTACTCAAGATGTTCACGGAACTTCCCAAAAATTCAAGGAACTTTCCAGAAAATTAGAGAACTTCCAAAAGAGAACAGTCAAGAAATTCATGAAGCTTTTCAACAGTTTCAGGATCTTCCTAGAGGTTGTAGTGAACTCCTTAGAATTTCATGAAACCTGCTTGACATATACAGAACTTCTTAGAAGTTCAGTGAACATGTAGGAGATTCAAAAAACTTCCTTGAAGTTCAGGTTTCTCATGAATTCATAAAACTTCAGAACTTCAGGAAATGCTCACAGAGATCAAAGATCTCCCCAAAGATCAGGAAACTTTCCAAAAGGTCAGCAAACATCTCAGCCGTTCAGAGAACGTCCCAGAAATTTAGAATATTTCCCAGAAGTTCAGGGAACATTCCAGAAGCTCGAAAAAACTCGCGGATGCTCTGGGGATTCAACAATTCAGAAAATTTCTCAGTAGTCCTGCGATCTTCCAAGAATTTCAGAAAACTTCCCCCAAGATCGAGGAACTTTCCAGAATTTCAGAAAACGTCCCAGATGATTTTTTTAGCATTCAAACAGTTTAGGAAACCATCAAAGGATTTTTCCATAAGTTTGGGGAGCTTCCTAGAACTTCAGAATTCTTTTCAGGTGATCGATAAGCTTTCCAATCGTTCCAAAAACATCCCAAAAGTTCAGGGTATTTAAGTTTTAAGAAGAACTTAAACTTCTTACAACTTGATAATTTTTCGAACCCAACCAAAACGAGAATAAAGAAACCAATACTTTTTAATCAATGTCATAGAATGTCCTCCTGTTCACAATCTTGGAGATCATAAAAATTTTTTGTACGATTTAACAACATCTCGGTAATGCTAGCTATTCCACAGAAGTTCCACGGCTTCCAAGATTTTTTTTTTCAATTTCTTGTAAGTTATTTAAATATGTGTGATATTCTGCTTTTTGTCGCAGAATATGTACCAGCTGGAAGTTAAAACAACTTCTGGGAAGCGAAATCTGATTTTATAAGCTCCCGTCATTTCCAGAAAGTGGTTCCTATTGCATGGATGATCAGCCAACTTTTTGGAAGCTCATCCAAGTTTCTAGAAACGATAATAATTTTTCGGCAATTCAATGAACTTCTCTAAAGTTTCACCATTTCTCTTCTCGAAAGACAGCGAGCAAACTTCATGATTATCTGGAAACTTCCAATTATTTTATTCAACTGCCGAGAAGTTTAATCAAGTTCTGGCATGTTCATTATAGATATTTCCACCCAATCTTCATAGATATTCCGAAGTTCATTAAATTAAATTTTTAAAGAGTGCGTTCAGTAAGAAACTTAGAAGCTTATTTAAGCTCTGAAATGATGCAAAATAGATCCGGTATAAAACAAAATTTACATACACCAGCGATGCAGCCACGATTTGAACCACCGTTGAAGATGCCCTTAGAAGATCTGGCTACACGGCTGTAACAGGTGAGGCCAGAAATGAACTTATCGTTCATGTGGTGGCGAAAGTGTTTGAAGTTTGGCGAATTGCGTTTGTAAGGGTGTTAACACATGGTGAAAAAAGAATTTGGGCAGCTGTGCTCAATGCCGTCTGACGTTGTTTGCCGGATTCCAGAGAAAAGAAAATGGTTTGGACAAATTTTGGCTAGAACCAAGAAGGAGCTACCAAATTTGACAACATTTGTGGAAAGTTGGCTCATCCTGTCGCACTAAAAGGCGTATTTTAAATAAATGGAAAGTGTCTGGTGGTAAATCAAACTGGAAAAAGTTTGGGAGCTCAGAGATTTAGCTACGAGTCATTTATATTAACTCATCTTAACAGTCGGGAAAATAAGGCAAAAATGCGGGAAAAATTCGGGAAAAATGCGGGAATTTTTATATTAAGATTGTGTGGCCACCCTGCATATAGTTTTCACTAAACGGGTGGATTTTTCATAAGTAATGGGGAAAAGTTTCCAAAGTTTCAATCAAATCGTCTGTTGCTTATTTATCTATTAATAGACTGCCCCTTCAAAGCGATAGAAAACACTGCACCGTCTGGACCTGCCGACTGCCAACACCTTCACCTATTCCTGGTACAAAAGCGCCGATACAAGATACCTCGGATTCCACCCGCAAACTGCAGGAATCTCACGATTTTCGGCTCTTTTTGGACTCTAAGACGATCAATCTCACTTTACGTTTAGCACGCGATAGATTTTCGCACGAACCATTCGCCCCCCCTTCGGCCCCCATTCCACAATCACAAACACACAAGCCAAACCGAATGTTTGCTCGATCATCGCGTAATCAAATCCAGCGTTGATCTGCGTTTCCCGATCACATCCCACTTACCGTACCAGTTCGTGAACCGAGGTATGCTTTTGGACTTTTGCCGCCCATCCCAAGCCGGCGAGTGTTATCTCTTTCTCCAGCATACAGCGCCTAACATGATCTGCCACCCAGCAGTGCAGCAGCCTTGGACGTGGCGCGGGTGAGATGATTAATAATTTCCCACATTGTCATGTGAGCCCGGCGGGATCATTTATCTGCCTACCGTCTCCCCCCTCTTCTAACGCTTTGATAGGGTTCCGATTACCCTCCTTCGTCTACTCCACCAGAGGACGAGACGTGGAACATTTTAGAGTCGCGCCCGCACGAGGCAAAAAGTCGAACCGCTTTCAATCGAGCGTTTTATTGCTCCAAAGTTTGTCGTTTACCGAGCAGCAACATATGAACTTCGAAGCTTTTGGGGGTTCCCCCTCCCCGCCGCTGCATCTCCCTGGCCTGGAGTGTTCACACTGCTAGTTGTTTGTTTTTAACTTCGTCATCGTCATCCAGCATCTTCGTCGTCATCTTTTCCCCCGGATAACTTTGAAGCGATAGCGCGTGGAAGGGTTTCTTGCTCGTCGTCATCCATTTATGATCATCGTTATTCAGCCCGTGCTCCCTAATCAGTTGGTGAAGCGCGCACATCATCGGAACCAACGAGGTGGTGTCGTAGAGGAGCGAGTCAAGCTTCGATGAACCATAAAAGCGCGTGCAGATGGGGGTTATATGTCTTGATCAAGTTTGAGATAAAGCTATGATATGAATAATTTTATCACACGAGAGTGCGGTCGTGAAAAATGAGGGTTTAATGGATTTGGATGGGACAGGTTTTGATAACGGGTGAGTGGGTTGATGAAGCAGTAGCTGAAATGATAAATTGCTGCAAGAGAGATTGGCAATTATGAACGATTCGGTGATGATGAGTGGATCTTAAAAACGGAACCATGTTTTCATATATATTTTCTGCCTAGAAAAAGTTACAATCACAGCATTTAAAGTGATTAAACAGTTAAGAAATTTTCAAGATTATTGTGATAATTCGTTCACCGGTTATCGAAACCCCCAAAGCTCATCATAAATATCAGTCATCGCATTAGCTCAAACCGGAAGTCTCATCAAATCCAGTTTAGTCAGAAAGTCATCGACCAAAGCCTGTAATCTTTGTGGAAATATTCCTCACAGAACATGTACCGGGTTGATTTTGAGTTCATTGAATTGAACACGCGTTCGTTAAATCCGCGGGCACTTAAGAAGGTCCTAATGATGGTGATGATGATGACGAAATACTACCATCTATTGTAGCAAGGTAACTTTCCATAGCAGTGCAATAATCTGAAAAACGATTTGATCAGAATCCCGTTGTTGCTTGTGATCATGAAGGACCAAAAACATTTGGGCGGGCCCGTAAGCAGAGACACCTTACGTGAAAACGGCGAATATAGGGAAGAAAATCTCCTTTCAGTAAGCTAGTTCACACCCGCAGGAGTTAGGAATCGAGCCCTCGATTGACAGAATTAAACCCATTAGATGCGGTCGAAGAGCCCGCCCTCGTTCCATGAAATGTTAATACAGTAGAGGAGGCAGTCCCATGCGCCTCCTATCCAAATCGTTTCGACTTGGGTGCCCTGATGGTCCCTCTCACTCCCGTTATATGTTATGACGGGGATTTTTACTATATTTTGCAGTGGTCATTTGACTGCTTACCTTGTGTTAGAAAATTTGGTTGCAAGTAAAATTGGTTAGGGTTTATATCGTTCTTTGCTTATTGCTCTGTGTTAAGGTATGCGCATGTGAGATTATCATAATGATGTTCTCACAACGGCCCGTTCAGAATGGTCTCGACGGATGCTGTATGAGAGATCATTCCGATGAGTTCTCGTTTACTCAATTCCATCATGTTTGGTTATAGAGAGACAAAAAAATATTTGGCAACGTGCTGCGCATTTAGGGAATATCAGGGCAATGATCCCCCATCGCATCTTCAAGTAATCATGACGTTAATGGGGCAGCAGATTCACGCATGAAATCTCGCCGCGACTCAACTTTCGGCATCTTTGCTGCAAAGTTGAATTTCAAAATGCTATTTGAATACCTGTAGCCTCCTGACCAAAGCGATTAACACAAAAAGATGTAATCACCAACAAACCTGTGACTAACTGATTATAATGAAAAAATGTAAAAGACGTTTTCTTATCCTAGAATAATTGTATATAACATACTTATAATATATTGAGATATAATGCCTTGAGAGGCCAATCTGCGTAAATAAATAGATTAATTCTAAAAATAGCTACTGATTTAATTTTGCTATATCTTAACCAGAACATGTTATACAGTTTTGGTTTGTTTTATGTTATATCTATGTCATAGTTTGCACTAATTTTGGTATCTCAGCAGGATTTTATGTTACGACGTCGAGGAGCGGAACTACGTAAATGAATAACAAAACTTGAAATAATTTTGACGTTTTTCTCTGGTCGGGCTACGATAAGCATTTAGAATGCAAAATAGCATGAAGCAGTATCATTGCAGTAGAAAAGGGTAGTGTTGGGCAAAAAAGTGGCATTTAATGTAGTACGTTGAGGGTGACTCTAACGGCTTGATAGGCTGCCGTAAAAGACGTCTTTAAAACCGCTAGTATTGGTTATTTGCGCAACTCGTTGCAAAATTTGCATCATATTTTAAGTGCAAACCATTGTCTTTCGGTTGGAACCTATTTCTCTACAGGTAAAGAACTTTCCGGATTTTTAATAAATGTGCTAATTTAATCGAAAGAAAACCAGGAGGAGGAGAATCTCTTCTCTCCTTCTTCAAACGTTTTGAAGCAAGTAACGTATATATGTTCATAAATCATAAACTCATCTATTGCTTGCTTGTTATGGGTTCTTCGCCAATGTTCCAATAAAAAAAATGAGGATGTTGATGTTCCTAAGAATCTTTGAATGTTCCTAAAATTCTTTCGTCAAGAATTTCTCTGAACGGAATTTTTCTAAATTTCATCCAAAAATTCTCTGAATTTTATCCAGACTTCGCTACAGACCATTGCACAACTTGTCTGCAGGATTCGCCCGAGTTTCTTTGAAGTTCATCCAGAAGTTCTCTGATGTTTGTTCAAAGCATCTTTAAATTTCACCCAAAACTTCCATGAAGTTCACATTTGAAATCTTCTCTGAAGTTCATTAAGAAGCTCTACTCTGAAGTTCTGTTAACAACTTTTCTGAAGTTCATTAACAACTGCTCTGAAGTTCTTCCAGAACTTCACAAATGATCATCATCCAGAACTTCTCTGGAGCTCATCCAAAACCTCTCTGTTGTTTGCCCAGAGCTTATCTGCTAGTTCATTCACAAATTATCTGTTGTCTCCTTCGAGACAAATCAATGCAGTATGTCCAGAACTTCTATGAAGTTTTTATTCGGAATTTAGCTGAAGCTATTTTCATAACTTTTTTTTTTCAAACAGAGCTTCACTGAAGTTCAAAATTTAGATATCATACCATCAGTTAAATCAGTCAAGCACCACAACTTTATCATAAATCATGGCTTAAAATTCAAAGTCCACTGAATGAGTTATCACAAAAAAAATGAACAAAATTTATCCAAAATTACGCTGATATTTGTCCAGCACATCTCTTATGTTCATCCAAAACTACTCTGAAGCTCATCAGGCACTTGTCTTAAGTTCTGTATCCACAGCTTCTCTGAAGCTCACAGAAAACTCTCTTTGTTGGCTCATCCGAAACTTCTTTTGAAGTTCATTCAGGAACTTCTCTTGCTTTCATCCAGAGCTTTTTGCACAGAGTCGACTCGACTCTCTCTGAAGTTTATCCAGAACTTCACCGACATTTGTCCATAAATTCTTTGTTGTTCATCCAGAACTACTTGAAGTTCATACGGCACTTCTCCATGAGGTGCATTCTAGAACTTCTCTGGAGTTCATCCAGAACTTTTTGAAAGCTCATCCAGAATAGCATGGAAACTCATCCAGAACTTCTCCGAAGTTCATCCAGAGCTTATTTGGAATTAATCTAGAACTTCTTTGAAGTTTATCGAGACCTACTGTGAAGTCTCAATGAGACCTCCTCTGAAACTCATTCAGAACTCCTCTGAAGTTCATCCCCAGCTTCTCTCGAGTTCATTCTAAACATCTCTGGAGTTCATGCAGAACCTCCTCTGAAGCTGCCACACTTCTCTGATGTTTGTCCAGAACTTCTCTAATGTATGTTCAAAACTTTTCCGAAGCAGAAAATTCTCGGAAGTTCAAACCTTTTTCTGATATCGTGAACTTCCCTGCAAGGTTGCTGAACATTCCGAAAGCCGAATTCAAAAACAACAATTTTGTCTTATCTCTGCATTGTCTCTAACTCTAATGCCTACAGAAGAAGACATATATTTGTGCGCTAGTTTGTGAGGCTACAAGAACAACGGCAATTTAGTATCATACCAAAGTTTATAATCGGTAAATCCCAAATCTTCATCATAAATCATGTTTCAAAATTCAACGACTGGAGCTATCAGCAAACAAACAAATTGAATTAAAATGCATGGTTACAATTCTGTTTCTCTGAAATACATCCAAAACGTAACGAATGTTCGGTCATATTACCACAACTTCTTTGAAGAGTATCCAGAACTTCTCTGAAGTTCATCCAGAAAAGAGCTTTTTAATTTTACCCCAGAAAGACTTCTCTGGAGCTCATTAAGAACTTCTCTGAAGTTCATCCAAAACTTCTCTGAAATTCATCCAGAACTTCTTTGAAGAGCATCCTGAACTTCTCCAAAGTTCATCCAGAAGAGCACTGAATTGGACCCAGAAAGACTCTTAAGTTC
Source organism: Aedes japonicus (assembly GCA_034211315.2). Lineage (NCBI taxonomy): Eukaryota > Metazoa > Arthropoda > Insecta > Diptera > Culicidae > Aedes > Aedes japonicus. The sequence goes on along the minus strand of JASCZW010009452.1, from coordinate 4,135 downwards.
ATCCACAACTTCTATTAAGCATATCCAGAACATCTCTGTAGTATGTCAAACACTTCTCATATGTATGTCCAGAACTTTTCAGAAGTTCATTCTAGAGCTACTCCAAAGTTCATCAAAGAGCTTCTCTGTAAGTTGATCCAGAGCTTCTGAAGATCATGACACAGAACTTATCTTAAGCTTCATCCAGAACTTTTCTGACATCGATACAGATCTTTTCCGAAGTTCACCCAGGACTTCTCTGAAGTTCATCTAGAACCTCTCTGATGATCATCCAAAACTTCTCTGAAACTCATTCAAAACTTTTCTGACGTTTGTCCAGAATTTCTCTGAAATTCATTCAGAACTTTTCTGAAATTCATCCAGATCTTCTTTGAAGTTCATCCAAAACATCTTTGAAGTTCATCCAGAACTTCACAAAAGTTGATTTAGAACTGAAGTTCATCCAAAGTATCTCTGAATTTCATACAGACCTTCTCTGAAGGTCATGTAGAAAGTTTATGAAGTTCAACCAGAACATCTTCAAATTTCATCGTCAACTTCTCTGAAGTTCATCCAGAGCTTATCTAAAGTTCATTCAGAACTTCTCTGATGTTCATTCAGGACTTCTCTGAAGTTCATCCAGAACTTCTCTAATGATCATCCAGAACTTCTTTAAAGCTCATTCAAATTTTTTCCGAAGTTTGTCCAGAATTCCTCTGAAATTCATTTAGAACTTTTCTGAAATTCATCAAAAACTTGTCTGAAGTTCATCCAGAACTTTTTCGAAGCTCACCCAGAACTTCTCTGATGTTCATCCAGAACTTATTTGAAGCTCATTCAAAACTTCTCTGAAGTTTATCCAGAACTTTTTTAAAGCTTATCCAGAACTTCTCAAAAGTTGATAAAAAATTTCTCGTAATTGATTTAGAGCTGAAGTTCTTCCAGAACATCTCTGAATTTCATACAGACCTTCTCTGAAGGTCATGCAGAAAGTTTATGAGCTTCAACCAGAGCATCTTCAAATTACATCGTGGAGTTCGCATCTAGAACTTACCTGAAGGTCATCCTAAATTTCTCCAAAGTTCACCAAGAAGTTCTCTGAAGTTGATCAAGAACTTTTTTGAAGTGCATACAGAACTACTTTGAAGTTCATCCAGAACATCTCCGAAGATCATCCTGAACTTCACTGAAGTTCGTCCAGAACTTCTCCAAGGGCCACAAAGAACTTCTCTGAAGTTCGTTTAGAACTTCGCTGAAGTTCGTTCAGAACATTACTAAAGTTTGTCCATAACTGTTCTGAACCTCCATGCTAAACTGTTGAATCAGTAAAACACCACAAGTTTATCATAAATTTTGTTTTGAAATTCGGCTACCGGAATGGGCTATCAGCAATCGAGTAGAATTAAATCAAAGTATCCTGTATCTCTAAAACTTATCCAGAACGCCATTAAATAAATTTAAACTACCTCTTAAGTTCGAAAAACTTCTCTGAGATTTATGAAATTCATCCAAAACTTCTCTGAAGTTCGCCCAGAACCTCTCCAAAGGTCGCATAGAACTTCTCCGAAGTTCATTCAGAACATCGCTAAAGTTCATCCATATCTTTTCTGAACTTTCATCCAAAGTCAAGATCCACAAGTTCATCATAAATCATGTTCTGAAATGTGATTACTGAAATGATTTATCAGTACTCGAGTAAAATTAAATTAAAGTCAATGGCTAAACTCTGAATCCTCCCTTAGCTAAGTCTTTAAAGCCGCGGCTACAAAGCAACACAATGCTGGAGGAAAATTTCGTGACTTCCTGGGCATAGGGTATGAATGTACTTGCCACACAATCATACTAATGCAAAAGTGGTACCTGGCATCGAAAACTCTCAATTAATAACTGTGGAAGTGCGTTTAGAACACTAAGTTGAGAGCAAGCAATAAGTTTGAAATGCTAAAAAAAGATCGCTAAGCCCTGTAACTCTAAAATCCATCCAGAACGTCATTAAATTCGTGAAGAACTTCTCTTAAGTTAGTACAAAACTTCTCTGAAAATTATTGCGACCATCAGAAAAGTTCATCCCGAACTTCTCTGAAGTTCATCCAAAACTTCTAGGGAGTCCATCCAGAATTTCTTTAAAGTTCAAACAAAACTACAAAACACTGAAATTTTTCCAACACTTCTATGAAGTACATCCCGAACTTCTCTGCAGAGTTGCCTTCATTCTAGAAGATGATGTTCGTACAAAACTTTCCTGAATACTATTCCGAACTTTTCCGAAGTTTATTTGAAACTTTTCAGAGATTCGTTTAGAAACTTTTCATCTAAACTTCGTTCAGTGGTTTTCGTAAGGTCTGTAATAACATTTCTGATCCCAGAACTTGAATCATGTTATTTAAGTACTTCTCATAAGTTCTCAGAATATCTTGGATGTTCTATCAATACATCGCTAAACTTAGCTAAAAATATTAACGTTTTAAACGTCTCTATAGATAGTTCAGAACTGAAGTTAGATCAGAACATTTCATTAAAAAAAATCACGTTAAACTATTCTGAAGTACGTTCAGTAATTCTCTAAAGTTTGTTCGAAACTTTCGAAAGTTCATTATAGTTCTCTCAAACATTGCAAAACTGCAGTTTGTTTGTGGCTCTAGAACTTTTTTAGCACATCCTAACTAGTCCACTTAGAGCTAAGTTCAGATCTTCTCTAAAGCTCGTTTAGAACTTCTTCAAAGTTCAGTTGGAAATACTTTAAAGTTGATTCAGAAATTCTCTGAACATTGTTAGAAGATTCCAAAATTTATATTTGGAAATTCTCTGAAGTTCTGTTAGAGCATCTGGAGCAAACGAAATAGGTCTCTTTGTTAAATGAAAAGCATTTTCAATGCAATCAAAGAACTCTGCCCGCGGTTACAAATGATAGCTTGAAAAAGTGTTTAGTGTGACGAACACTGCCAAAGTGCTGATTTTTGTTTTGTTTGGTAATAAAGTGAATGGGTAATTAAAATTTTCATAATTAAAAATTTCTCTAGAGTTCGTGCAGAATTTCTCTGAAGTTTATTCTTAGTTTTTTTAGGTTCAATCAAAACTTCTCAGTATTCGATTTAGAGGCGAATTATATCCATAAATTATTCAACGACTTCAAACATCAAAAAGTCTTTTGATTGCTGCCTAAAATATTTTTATTTTATTGTAAAATTGTAAGGCAAAATATGAACAGAGTCAAAGAAAAAAAAAACGCGTTCTAAAAACACTCTGAGAACTAAACAATGTTTGGATTCCAACTTCTCCCAAATAACTTAAAATTTAAAAAAAAACATTCAAACTTTATTTACAAAACAAATACACAACAAAATAGTAGCAAGCCAATAAAGCTGAGGAGTTTAACCTCATGACGGTCACTGGAACATATTTCAAAAGAGTAATCAATTTTAAAACAAGTATGTAATGACAGATCGGTGAGGTCATTCCATATTTTATGCCTTCACTATTTAAAAAAAAAACGTTTTTTTAGCGTGTTGGTGAAACAGTTGTGATAAGAAAACCAGTGAAATTCAAACCTTAGTTGACATTTTATTAGATTACTTTTAATTAACAAAAAATTCATTAAAAAAATAAGAAATTCAAACTTTATTTGACACTTTATTGATTACTTGTAAGTAATAAAAAAATAATATGAAACTACAACCCTTTTTTAAACTATAACTAGCAAACGAAAGCAAAATCCTTTAAATTCCACTAAAAAAAATTATCTATTGATAAACATGCCTATTTTGTCAGAAACTTGAAGAATTCCACAGTGTAAAGTGATCGACTGCAAGGTGTATTTGGGTATGCTGTGTGTTTGATGACAACGGGGTTACTTATAATTTATATATGTTTCAACGCTACTCACAACTAAGTTTTTGCAACCAAATATGATAGTTTAGTGTTGCTTGGGTACCGTGTATTGATTTTTTTCAGCACAAGTCACACACAAAATGATTCAACAATTTTTTTGAGTACATGAACATTGAAATTAAGCTTCCTCTCTAACTCGCGCAGCTAGCCGAGAGTAGTTAAAGTTTAAAGTACAATGACATCTTTAATTTTCAAAACAATCCAGTTGCATCTTCAACGAACACTCCAACCCGTCAGTTTATTTTTTGTTTACTAAAATATCGTAAAA